>OZ022593.1:7911188-7956188 GCA_963669155.1 Arbacia lixula
AAGGGGCTGGACGGTTTTTCTTTTCTTTTATTTGGTAAAAATCCGATTAACTTGAAAAAAGGGGAACACTGATGAATGAGGAAAACAGAAGTTGCGGCTTAGATTGTTTTCATGTTGTATTATTTTGTCACTGCTGTGTACGCCTACTCACACATCCTTGGTTCAACATGACGACAAGTAGATACTCGTATTGTGTCGAATGAGGGCGACATACATCGCGCTGTGAGGAAAATTAATGGTATAATGTTAAGTATTTGCATATCTCAACAACCAAACTGTCCCTTCATCTTTACATTTCCTCCTCCTCTTCCTCCTCCTTCTCCTCCTCCTCCTCCTCCTCCTCCTCCTCCTCCTCCTCCTCCTCCTCCTCCTCCTCCTCCTCCTCCTCCTCCTCCTCCTCCTCCCCCTCCTCCTCCTCTTGTTCTTTCTTCTTCTTCTTCTTCTTCAACTTGTTGTGTACTCTTTATCCTTTTCTCCATCTCCTTCTCCTTCTCCTTCCCCTCCTCCTCCTCCTCCTCCTCCTCCTCCTCCTCCTCCTCCTCCTCCTCCTCCTCCTCCTCCTCCTCCTCCTCCTCCTCCTTCTTCTTCTTCTTCTTCTTCTTCTTCTTCTTCTTCTTCTTCTTCTTCTTCTTCTTCTTCTTTCTTCTTCTCCTTCTATTTTGAGACACTCGCTGGGTCAATTTAAGTGCGTGTTAGTCATGTCAGCGTATAAGCAGCCCTTTTACACGGGGCTGGCAAAATGTAAATGGTAATCACGGCTATCAAAACGATGGTGATAATGATGATACGAAATGACAGAAATGATACAAATTCTGCTAATGAGACATAGCCAGAATAATGATCTTAAAATTATAAGGTAAAAGTAAACAAAACAACAATATTATGGTACATGAATAGTGATATAGCTTGTATCTAAAAATAATAAGGTAAAAATAAATAAAACAACAATATAATGGAACATGCTTAGTGATATAGCTTGTATCTCATTCATTGTTGTTGTATCTTATTAAAATGGGCACATAACAGGGGCGTTTGTGCGGGGGTGGGGGTGGGGGGGGGGTGGGGGTGGGGAGGGGGAGATCCCAATGTGGGTGTTTAAGCCTCCCCCCCCCCCCCACCCCCATTCCACACTTAAAAACAAAAAAGTAATTCAGATCCCAAGGGGGTAGGCGGGGGGAGGTGGGAGGGCGGTAAGTAGGTTATCAATTGGTAGTTTTGCACTGCTTTTGGGCCTTTTGGAATAAGTGTCCCTCAAACGAAGAACAATGACCTATCAAGGGGATGGAAATGCAGGGACTGGGGAAACAAAAATATTTGTTTAAAAAAAGATTACATGGATGTACATTTATACTGTGATTGTTAAATAGGCTATCAATAATTCATTACATATATTTATATTATTATTATTATAATTATTATTTTGATTATTGCTGCTTTTGTGCTTTTTGGAATAAGTGTTACTTACTTATGGTAACCCCAAAGTTTGTCCGAGGTTTGTCGAGTAGCAACAATTAATATATTCAGAGTGCATTCCATCATTGAGACTGAATCAACAGATACAGGTGAATTTCATAGCATGCTAGGGATAAGATTGTGAATACATTTCGAAAACGGCTTATTCAATAGCTCTGCTCGATGGTATCTATGCAACACTTCAACCACAGCATTCTAACATCCACCATTTATCCTCGTACAACGTAATTAACCATAAATAATCTACTCATTAAACTTAGCATAAACTTCTAAATCAACCAGTCATGACTCTGTGTGTACCATGGGTGTGTATATCTGACACTATGGACACGATCTTTTGTAATGCGGACTCAATTTCAAAGGGTCCATTTTCAATTTTGTCCGCATAACAAAAGGCCACGTTCATAGTGCATGAGCGAGTTCGGACACAATACATTCACAGCTTAGGGTCGCTAACACGTTCGCCGTGGAGGGATGTAAATCAACTTCAATACCATGTAAAACGTAAATTCTTTAGATTCACCGCCGTCGCTCTTATGGTCGAGAGGTCTAAGGCGCCGGCATTGAGCTAACACTTGTGACTCGCACAGGTTCGAAACCTCGTCTGACGCAACAATTTCTTTTGCTTTTTTTTCGTTGCTTTGAAACTTTATTCCACATCAGTCTATACGCCTAAATTCCCGAACATCAGCACCGACGCTATCATGGCCGAGAGGTCTAATACGCCGGGAGTGCTTTCACACTCGTGCCTCGCAAGGGTTCGAATATCGTCTGACTCCAATATAGGTTCAAGGCATTTTGCGGTTTGGCACCGTGTGATTGGGATCAGCCTTGTTTCCTCCCCTAAAGGGTCAGGGCGCCTCGGCGCTAGAGTTCCAGGAATGCACGAAGAGACCATGGTGAAAACTTTGAGCCCGTTTTGGACAAAAGGTGAATACGCGCTCGCTGCCCGAACGCGCATCACCGGTCTCGGCTCGAATTGGGTAGGAATACTCCATTATGGCATATAGGGGTGATTCCTTAATTTACGGATTCCCACGGCTGCACAAGTAGGACACAGGTTCAAATGATTCCAAATGCCAACAGATAGTCATTTCGCATGCATCCTCCACACGTTCTTCAGCTATTGACCGCAAGCACTTGTGTTTCATAACATAATTTTAGATATGGGATTGGTTACAGGGGAAACGTAGCATTGCTCTAAAATCTTCCCTTCAACTGGCGGATCCAGCTAGAGCCTAGCCAGAGCTATATCAAGCCCTCATTTCAGACGAATGCAAATGAAGTCAAACCTTGTCAGTTTGAAACCATGAATTCCAACACAAGTAACAAGACTAGTAACAATCAAGGGGTCGACACGCTTTATTGAGTTACCATGTTTATTCCCACAAGTGTATACGCTAGCTCTACCAAATTAATCATTTCGTAATAAAGCTGCTACTAGTACTATAAAACCAACATATATTTGCACGCGTGGGACCAAGTCTCAGTCACCGTTCACACAATATTCTTTCCCCTGCAGAGTGCAGACAACACCGAAAATATGCGTTTATTTTATTATTTAGCGATGTGTATGGGAAATACGCTCCATACAGCATTAAACAATGGGTGAACTTTCAAATATCTCACCTGCATTGTTCTAAATATTCTGGACATTGTTAGAACTTCAAGTAAAGGAACACAAATGTCACAGGAATATGCAGTTCTCGTCGCTGAGTCGTGAGTCCTGCGCGTCTGCAGCGCGTACCTGATTGCGCGCAACGCTCGCGACGCCCCCGCTCTATAATGGAATCGTCGCATTACGTCATTTGCCGCAGTTCTCGTTGCCTTCTTTTCTATTATTGTCTCTCATTAGACAAAACTTTTTGGAACAAAAGTGCAACGAGAATTTACAGCCAATGAGAATAAGTCTTATATCAAGTTTTAGTGTGAAATCTCTTCTGTGAGAAACCGCTCGCCCCAGACTGACTGCTTGCTTCGTTTGTTTTCTGTAGGCCTACACGTGTGTGATGTACATGTTTGTTCGTCGATTTCGGAGGCATTTCCCATAGACTTCCACCTCAAAAGACGAATGCGTAACAGATTTCAAGCAAAAAGTGCAACGAGACTACTTGATATCCTCGAATTATTGTTAGTTAATCATGTGTAGAAAAGTGTTGGCTTTCAGATGCTACTCGCCCCAAGCGAGGATATTTATGCTAACATGTAAAAAATTAGCGATTTATGACACAATGTCACGAAATCTAACATAAATTTACGTGTTATATCGACGCGCGGACATGCACACGCGCACACGGTGAGCAAATGTCCACAATGTTTCACTATGTGCTTTGGGCCGAGATCGCCATATCAGAAGGGCACTAATGGTAGTCGGTAAAAGGTCATTGATTTGACCCCAAGTCACGACACCTGAACGCCTGGCAACCATCGCGTAATCTTTTTTTTTTTTTTTTAAATCCATTTTAATTTGTTGATTTGTTGAAATTTCTAGGTATTGCCATTTAATGCCTTGGTCCTGAAAATGTGGGTTTAGACTCCAAATATCATAAACTAGGTGGCTTAAATAGGAAAATACTGGCGGCAAAAAGTTAAATCATGGCGGCCATTTGAAATACCAGAATGACCACCATGCTGGCTTACAAAAAAATGGCAAAATTTATTTTTAGATTAAGTATACATTACTCTTTCCAAAAAATGTATAGTTCAACAAATCAACACAGAAATTTGAACGAAATCATTGATATACACATAGTGAACTTGACTAAAAGCCTACACCTACACCAACAATAACATCACAAAACAAGGGTGGTCTGCATATCTCGTTTCTATCATGAGTGGGCGCTATTAATGTTTGAAAGATGAAAGTAATCCAATCACGGTGTCCCTGTCTACCCACCCCATCATGCTGGGGAGGGGGAGGGGACGTGTCCCCTCCACCAATTCGAAGAGGGGGACACAATTTGAAATGTCCCCCACTATTTTTGGTCCTGTACCCCCTTAATATCAAATACCCCCCATTATTTTCGGGCCTGAATCCCCACAATATGAAATGTCCCCCCACTATTAAAAAAAAAAATATGGAAAAAACGCCATCACAACCAACCCCCTCCCTCCCCCCCCCCCCCCACCAATTCGAAGAGGGGGACACAATTTGAAATGTCCCCCACTATTTTCGGTTCGGTACCCCCTTAATATCAAATATCCCCCATTATTTTCGGGCCTGTACCCCCACAATATGAAATGTCCCCCCACTATTAAAAAAAAAATATGGAAAAAACGCCATCACAACCAACCCCCCTCCCCCCCCCCCACTGAGAGCACTTTCGTGCACAACAATCTAAGACACTCTCGTTAATGAGATGAAAGCCCCCCCCCCCCCCCCCCCCCTTAGTGTTATTTAGGGTACGCCTACGCTCATTCCCTTCCTTTGAAAGCACCCCCCTATCTCAGGTCTGCCAACATTTTTGAGCTCCCCCCCCCCTTCGCGGGCTTTTCCTGCCTTGGAGACCCCCTTAATCCGGAACAATGTTCAATGTACCCCCCCCCCCCATCTCAGGTTTCGAGAAGTCCGTACTATCGAGTTGATTGTGGGTAGTATTTATTTCCTTTTCAAAATGAAACAATCGTGAATGAGCTTTCAAAACTAGCAGGAATTTTAGAAATTTTATCCATTTTTCTATGATATTCAAGATATTTTATAACCCCCTTTTTAAATTTCTAAAGAGTCAAAAGAGAGGGAGAAAAAGAGAGAGGGAGAGAGAGAGAAAAAAAACTTTCAAAAGAAATTTGCGGTTGACAAGTCAAATACACCCCCCCCCCCCCCCTTTTTTTTTTGCAATTCGCGGGCTGGACTTGTCCCGCGAAAAAATACCCCATTACCGGACATTTTAGGAACAGCATGTCCCTCCGACCCCGGAGTATGTGTGTGTGTGTGTGTGTGTGTGTGTGTGTGTGTGTGTGTGTGTGTGTGTGTGTGGGTGTGTGTGTGTGACCATAAACACGTGCATATTTGTTGTAAGCTGCATTTTGATGATGTAAATACCTACAAAAAATAAAAAAATAAATCATTATGTATCAATAAACACGTGCATATTTGCTGTCAGCTGTATTTGGATGATGTAAATCATACCTAGAAAATAAAACAGAACTAGTGTAGTATAGTGTAGTTTGTCAACTAATTTGTCGAAAGGCCTGGAGTTTTTAATTATAGATACAATTAATAAATGATACCTTACGGTACAATTTGTTAAGCAGAATAGTTCTAAAATCGAAAAAAAGTGTGTGTGTATGTGTGTGTGTGTGTGTGTGTGTGTGTGTGTGTGTGTGTGTGTGTGTGTGTGTGTGTGTGTGTGTGTGTGTGTGCGTGTGCGTGTGTGTGTGTGAGTGTGCATGGGGGTGGGGGGGGGGGGTGAAAGCTGTTGTCAGGGACATGTCTATACCAACTAAGTGATGAGGGGTGATTATATAAAAATAAATTATGATTACGCGGATAACTCCAGCTTAATTGCTGTACATTTTGAAAAAGAAAAGTGAGCCTCATGATATGGACACAAACCTTAGAGGGCACATACTGTACTGGGAAGGCAAAAAAGCCTTCAAAATGTAAGTTATTTGCCCTCAAATGATCTATATTTGGAGTAATGAGTGATTAAATCACAAATCCTCAAAATGTTCGGGCCGAACATTTTGAGGATTTAATCATTAATCATTAATTACTCCATATGAGGATCATTTGAGGGCAAATAGCTTTCAGCAAGCTTCTAAAATAGACAATACATTAATTTAAGACCATTGGCAAGAAGATTGCTAACAATTTCATTTTGAAGGCTTTTTTGCCTTCCCAGTAAAGAATATGCCCTTTAAAGAAGTAGGTTTTCATGTTGTATGTGAATTATACGTCACTCTCAAGCTTCATAATCTACAATTTCGACTTTTACCTGCATCGGTTACAAAATGTGAATTTGTCTGCAAAAGGAGGTGTGTATAATAATTGTACACTCAATTGTACACTCCTTCAAGTCAGACAGAGCAATTAAATAGTAAACATTCCATATGATATTGAATGAAAAACGCCCCAAAGAAGCTAACAACAAAACCTCACCCACGGAACTTTCTTCTCGTGGCCTCACCGAAAACTTTATTACTTGCTAATATGCTGCCCTCAACGTTTGGTAATGCCAGGGCAGAAATTTGCAGAATCTGAAACAACAAATTGGCTGCAGACTAGACGTCAGAGGAGTTGGATCTTCAGAGCCTCCAAGAGGAGCAACAAATTTCAGTTAAACTGGTAAGTGTAATACGATGCCTCAAAACAAAAGCAGTGAGTATAACCTCGCTAATGTATACCAGTTAAAATCGTACATGCATCGGTCTGAACATCTACATGATCATGCCGGTGACGATCTGCGTAACTGCAGTTTGAGGTGGGGAACGTCGCGACGAGTTGGTTGCCCGGAGCTTAGGCGACGCTGCTTCGGATGAGACCGCTGGAGCTAACCTAACTAAGCAAGATAGAAGATGTACGGAAGTTTAACAAGGCGCCTATCCTGGTCCTAGCCGAGTTATAATAATTCGCCTTCTCGGGGTACTCTCAAGCTTCCGCACTAAGATGTAAAGCAGTAAAGGTTTAAAAGCAGGGTAGTTCTTTTGTAGGTAAAGTGAAATTTGTAAACGCCACACAGAAAATAGAGCTAGAATAGAAAGTGATGTAAGAATTCAGTTAAACGTGTGCGGAATTATAGCCATCATTAATTTTCAAGGAGTTTTTTTTAACCTTGCTCTGGTAGCCTTAATACTGGAGCAATATGAGCCATGGAATGGAATTGGAATGATTTTGTGCGAGCCTAAGGAAAGTTTCCTAGGCTAGTTATTGTCTTACTGAAATGCATCATCCACACTCGGCATCCGCATGAAATTGTCTTTTTTATGTACCCTTGCCGCCAGAGCTGCTGCAAATCCCCCAAAACAACCTGCATCATGGCAGTAATTGGTATCGGCGTGGCGTCCATTGTCGTGACGATATCTGTGCTGCTGGCTTACTTCCTTGCCCGGATGCTGCGAGTCTACCGCCTCATCAGCAAGTTTGAGGGTCCTCCTGCCCTTCCTATCATTGGCAATGCACACCAGTTCAAGCAAGATGCTAGAGGTATAGTTCATACTCTTTCTTGGGTTGAAGATATTCTAATATTCCAAAAGATAACAATTTTCTTAACATTTCTGATTTTATTTGTTAAATCTTTAAGCTTTTCCCTTTATGAAAGGGAATATATACTCTACTGGGAAGACAAAATTATTTGCCCTGAAAGATCCACATTTTTGGAGTAATTAGTCATTACATGATCACAAATCCTCAAAATGTTTGGCCCAAACATTTTGAGAAATTGAGATTTCACCACTTATGACTCAAAATGTGGATCATTTGAGGGCAAATAACTTTCAGCACGTTTCTATATGTGGACAATACATAAATTTAAGACCATTTGCAAGAAGATTGCCCACGATCAACTGTTTGTAGGATTTTTGTATTCCCAGTACAGTATATTCCCTTTAAATTATTTGGAAAATTCATGTACTGTGCTTCACTTATCTACTAAATACTCTACTCAATTCTGTCAGTTTGAAATGAAACTGACATTCACTCCTTCAACTTAATTGGGAATTTGGATGAAATTTGCAATTCATTACATTGTGTCATTTTGCATTCACAGAATTGTGAATTGTATACAGATTCTGCAAACTTTCCCTTTCAAAGAGCTCCATGTGGCAAGAACCAACCACAGATAAGAAGTACTCACTATGCAATGCATGTAAATTGTCATGATTATTTGATTTATGATTATTATTATGATTTATTTTGTGCACTTGTTTTACCATGAGTGAGCCCTTTCTAAAAAAAGAAATCCACAAAATGTTCTTACCCATATGTTGTGTACAATATAATTACATGAATTGCTCTTTTTCTGTATTTGACAACAGAATGATTTTTTATATACAGGTACACGTGTGTAAAAATGTATTTCTGACGATGTATCAAATGCACAGGTACTTGGGGTGGTATTACAGAAGTTATCCTAAGTTTTCTCCTAAGTTTTCTCCTAAGTCCCCGAGTTAGGAGGTGCCTAAGAGAGCAAGAAATTGGTATTACAGAACATCCTCTTAGGACTCTCTTAATGCAAATTAGGGAGTGTTTGACCCCACCCAGTGCGCATTTATTAGCCAATGGAGGAAAGTGTTTCATTTATGAACAGCCAATAACAATCACAGCATCTCCCCCTAGGATTGATCCTAACTTTGTGGTCTCGCAACTATGTGCGCGCACATCAATCATGTACGCGCGCTTGCGCAAATAAATGCTGCTCTTTTTTATTGCGTGTGTTATGAATGGCTAAGGCAGGGGGAGGCTCTCCTAAGTTTTCTCCTAAGTTTTCTCCTAAGTTTTCTCCTAAATCCTCTCTTACGCGCATTCTGGAATACCAATCCTCCTAACTTTATGATTTGCATAAATTTGCATAAAGATAGGAGAAAACTTAGGAGAAATCTTAGAGCGGAGTTAGGAGAAAAGTTGAGATCGTTCTGGAATACCACTTAGGAGAATCCTAGACTTAGGATTTCTCCTAAGTTATCGTTGTGTAATACCACCCAAGGATGCATATTTTATGGAGAGGCACATTTTCGAAGAAAAAAAATGGACGAAACATATATGGGACTAATGGGAGAGCACCTTGCAAGTGACGTTACAAAATGAAAAATTTAAAAGATCATAACCTTCTTATCCTTTGACAGATTTTCATCAAACCTTCACTAATATGTTTCTTTCATGTGTCTGCTTTCATTGAAACAAAATTAATTACAGGGTGAACTGTCCCTTTAATATTTCTGCTCTGCCCGCTCTCTATTTAGCAATAGCTATCGAGTGCACATGGGTGAGAAAAGAACATTTAAATGAGGTAAAGGTCATTATATCCCTCATTAATATATTCCAGTGCGTTGATTGGTTCAAATGGTGTCACATGACCACAAATAGATGAACTATTTGGAGGAAGAGAGCTCAGAGGGAAGAAAAGTACTATTTCGTGACGTCAGAGGGAAAGAAAGTACTATTTCGTGACGTCATGTCAAAAATAGTCTCTTTTTTCCCTCTGGACTATCGATATCCGGGCTATTTAGTGATCGGTACAATTTTCATCAATTCATCCCAGGTAAATGCGCGACACGCAAAATCTGCGCGATACATTTCTTTCCAGCAGCTTTTTAGCGTTGTAGCGGAAAATCATTGGGCGCGCTGCCGGAACTCCAGCGGTGTTGCGGCCGAGGTGCAACTTGAATTTCCGTTGGTTTGCTCAAGCCGCAGGAAATAACAAAACAACTGAATCGGGCTCCTGCATTCGGGGCTTAGAGCATGGGCACTATAAGGTCCATGGTAAGGATTCAATTAATAAACAAAGAATATATTAATGAAGGATATAAAACAAATATTTCATGATCTTTATTCGGGAACTTTGTGGAATCTATTGGTCCCCTCGGTTAAGTGGAGGGCGTGCAGTACCATTTTCCCTCGACCTGCGGTCTCGGGAAAATAGTACCGCACGCCCTCCACTTAACCTCGGTGCAAATAGATTCCACAAGATCCCTCATGGTCATGAAATATTTGTATACTATCAACTGAAAGAGAAATAGTAAAAGAAAAAAAGAAAAAGAGAGATGGAGGGGGGGGGGGGTAGAGGGGGAAGGGGGAGAGAGAGAGAGAGAGAGAGACAAACCAAGTGAGAAAGTGAGAGAAAGAGGAATAATGGAAAAGAATTGTGTATGTGTCTGAGGGAAAAAATTATTATAATCTTTTCTTTTTAAGCCTGATACCAGAAAACGAGCAGCCTGAATCATGCAGGGGCAAATTGGGGCCGGGGCTTGGGGGGGGGGGGGGGGGGGGTGTCTTGACAATGACATGGTGAAACATTTACAGATATAAATTATGTAGAATACAATACTAAACTAAAACTAACCCAATAACATTGCCTGTCCATAAGAAGAGTTTTTCAGACAACATCATGAATGGGCTGATGAGTATCGCAAGCAAGGTTTGATGCGTTCCTGGCTCGGCCCATTCCCTCTTTTAGCAGTGTTCAAAGCTGAATTTGTGGAGGTATGCTACACAGAAAGGAATATATGGGACTGATACATACACTCCAGCTCAAAGGAATTGGCATAGGGAAAGGGAAGGAGCCACAGTTTTAAACTGCAGTATATTTTGTCCAGTTCAGCATGGAACATGATGCTTTAGCCGAAAAAGTATTATGTTTCATGCTGAACTGGACAAAACACACCGCGATTTAAAACTGCGGCTCCTTAACTTTCCCTTTCCCTGTGCCAATTCCTTTGAGCTGTAGTGTAATTCACCAGTGCTTTCATACATACTGTATGCACAGTACAAGAGAAACTGCCAAGAGAAAGTGCTTTATTTGTAAACATGTACAGTACAAGAGAAACTGCCAAGAGAAAGTGCTTTATTTGTAAACATGTATTTGTGTACATTTTAAGTTCAATATGTTAATCGCTCATACACAAAACGTGTCAATCGTTAAACATATTTCATGTGTATTTGTATGACTGTTAAACAGAGAGAAAGTGATGTGGAGAGAGAATGAGAGAAACAACAGATGGAGGGGAGAGAAGACAGACAGACAGACAGACAGACAGACAGACAGACAGACAGATAGAGAATGACAGGTAGAGAGTAGACAAAACCAGAGAGATGGAGGGGTTATAAAATCATTCAATGAAAACCCATTTTGGGGCAGGCCCAAGCTATTTTGCTGTGCTAACATGTCGGACATTACAATGATAAAGATGTCTCACTTGCCTATGTTATGTTAGAACAATAATTCTTTGGTATATTTTAGCTCGTAATGTACATTTAGGAACTATCTCGACTGACAACATAAACGACCAAAAAAAATTACTGATTCATTATCATTTTTATATGCTATTTAATGTCTTGGTAACATGTGGGACCAAAGAAATTAAAGCTTTTTAAACTTTTACTTTGTTTGTGAGTTACAATTACACATCTGCATGTTACAATCCAGCAAATTGTGGCATGTGGGCAAATAAAGAAACACATTTGATTTATACCCATAGCAGTTCATGTTAACTAACTACAGATACTGCAAAATTGCTACACTGTACTCAAGATCACTATACTATTTCTAAGAGTACTACTCATGCAAAAGTTTATCTGAATTCATAACAAAATCACAAAGAAACAACCAAATGCTTTTTTAGAGACTCACACTCTAATCCTCAAAAATCCATAACTTGAACATGTTAGTTTTAAAAAGACATCAAGATTAATCTGTTTGGAGCAAGGTGAAATTCCACCAACTTGAGAGCAAATACCTTCAACCTACCCCTTAATGAAAGTGAAATTAACCACCTAACTCTCTGTTAATAAGCAGAATACTTCAAACAATTATGGCAAATACCTTCAACCTACCCCTTAATGAAAGTGAAATTAACCACCTAACTCTCTGTTAATAAGCAGAATACTTCAAACAATCGCATGAATGGGCGGAAGAGTATCGTCATCTCGGTTTGTTGCGTTCTTGGCTCGGACCATTTCCAGTTATCGGCATATTTAGAGCTGAATTTGTAGAGGTATGCTTCGCAGATTTAAGTATGTGGGACTGCTCCAAAATAAGATCCTAAACGGGATGACATGTTGCTTTAAAAAGTGAATGTTTCATGTTTTCAACAGTATACATTTAAATGTTAGCTTTTTTTTTGTTCGTTAACTGGATTGATTGAAAACAACAAGAATACATTGATTGTATTGTTCAGAAACATAAGAATAAAAGACAGGGTGTCTCTATTGCAGGTCAAAAAAATAAAATTTTGTAAAAATGTGAGAAAAGACTTAAAAGAATTTCCCTCCCACTTCTAGAACTGGAAACAGATTTAAGTGATTTAAGCGATCAATTTTTAGATTAATTTTTAGCGATCGCTAGATTTCGAGGAGGTTTTGGGCAGGTCTTCTGAAACCTGCCGGTACTTGAAGCCTAGAGCCTGGAAACCCCGGGGCCTGTGCGCTATGGTCAGCACCACAGTGCATGCAGTCAATGGGAGACCATGGTACTCAGCGCTTCGTGCGCTGACTGGGGCAATACAAGTTGAATGTAGACTACGGCCGCTATGTTTCAAACATAAACATCAATAATTTCTTCTCTTTTCCTGAAAAGGTTTCGTGAGGCTACGACTGTAAGATTTCATCCATGATATCGTTTGGGTATACTGCTGATTCCTGACGAGTTTGAAGAGTTTTGAAAATGGGACACCCTGTCTTTAAACTAAGTATTATCTTGTTGCAAATGGTGGCAAACTTCACTTGATACATGCACATAAAAATTGTTGCCACAAAGTAACGTGAATGTGAAATCCATGTATCATGCATCATTTTTAGTAAAAAAAATAAATGTTTATTTTTCATTGTGAGATGATTGGGTCAGACTGAAAGGGGGATACACAGAGAATGAGAAATATTGGGGAACAGGGGTGTGTGTGTGTGTGTGTGTGTGTATGTGGTGGGGATTAAAGAGAAAGAGACATACATGTACAGATATCCCACAAATACAGAAATGTAAATTAAAATCATGGAATCTTAAGAGATAGAGTCAAGGGGGGGGGGGGGGGAGGGAAAATTTTAAGTTTACAAAGCCAAAAAACTTATAATAAGATGAGACATTATTGGAAAGGGGAATGAAACCCTTGGAGTAAGTTGATTAGTTTCAGAAATAACAGATCAGGAATTTTCTGAGAAAAATCAAACAATACTTGTATAATGAACTTCTTTGTGTTTTTCCAAAATTTTAATCACTAGCTTCGTTAACATTTTTCTCTAAATTCATGGTAGGCAAAGAATCATCCAAGAATTGTCCTGTTTAATGGTACACAACAACAATGGAAAGTAGAATCTGCACACACATGCATATTTATTGTGGATTAATGGAGTTTTCCTTGAAGGTAAATGATTGCAGGATTCAATGTTAGAACTTCATTTTAATCTCCCTAAATCTACCCTTTCCTAACAATATGTCTGATGTGTCTAAAACTGTTATCAATAAGTTTTTTCAGATTTGATCATTTTAGTTCGATTCAGCTCACCAGGGTTTGATTCCCCTTCACTAAACAGAGTACTTCATACAACAGCATGAACGGATGGAGGAATTTCGTACACACGGGGTCATGCGTGGCTGGCTGGGACCATTTCCAGTTATCAGCATATTCAGAGCTGAATTTGTAGAGGTATGCTTCGCAGATTGAAGTATGTGGGACTGCTCCAAAGTAAGATAATTTATAAGTGCTTCTAAAAGGGATGACATGTTACATTTCTACAGTTGATTTCTACAGTATACACAAATCAAATGTTAGCTTTTTCTTTATGTATAAGTTAATGCATAATTTTACTTTTGTTCATGAACTGCTTTAATTGAAAACAACAAGAATACATTGATTGTATTGTTCAGAAATGTAAGACAGGGTGTCCCTATTGCAGTTCATAAAAATAAAATTTTGCAAAAAGCACAGAAAATATGAGAAAAGACTGTAAAGAACTTCCCTCCCAGTTATAGAACTAGAAACTGACCTAAAGTGATTTAAGCGGTTAATTTATAGTGATTGCTAGATGTCGAGGAGGTTTTGGGCAAGGCTATGACTGTAAGATTTCATCCATGTTATCGTTTGGGTATACTGCTGATTCCTGCCGAGTTTCAAGAGTTTTGAAAATGGGACACCCTGTCTTTAAACTAAGTATTATCTTGTTGCAAACCATGGCAAATGGTGGCAAACTTCACTTGATACATGCACATAAAAATTGTTGCCACAAAGTAACATGAATGTGAAATCCATGTATCATGCATCATTTTTAGTAAAAAAAATGTTTTTTTCATTGTGAGATGATTGGGTCAGACTGAAAGGGGGAAACACAGAGAATGAGAAATATTGGGGAACAGGGATGTGTGTGTGTGTGTGTGTGTGTGTGTGTGGTGGGGATTAAAGAGAAAGAGACATACATGTACAGATATCCCACAAATACAGAAATGTAAATTAAAATCATGGAATCTTAAGAGATAGAGTCAAGGGGGGGGGGGGGGGGAGGGAAAATTTTAAGTTTACAAAGCCAAAAAACTTATAATAAAATGAGACACTATTGGAAAGGGGAATGAAACCCTTGGAGTAAGTTGATTAGTTTCAGAGATAACAGATCAGGAATTTTCTGAGAAAAATCAAACAATACTTGTATAATGAACTTCTTTGTGTTTTTCCAAAATTTTAATCACTAGCTGTATAACATTTTTCTCTAAATTCATGGTAGGCAAAGAATCATCCAAGTATTGTCCTGCTTATGCATGGTACACAACAACAATGGAAAGTAGAATCTGCACACACATGCATATTTATTGTGGACTAATGGAGTTGTCCTTGAAGGTAAATGATTGTAGGATTCAATGCTAGAATTTAATTTTAATCTCCCTAAATCCACAATTTCCTAACAATATGTCTGATGTGTCTAAAACTGTTATCGATAAGTTTTTTCAGATTGTGTCATTTTTAGTCCGATTCAGCTCACCAGGGTTTGATTCCCCTTCACTAAACAGAGTACTTCATACAACAGCATGAATGGATGGAGGAATTTCGTACACACGGGGTCATGCGTGGCTGGCTGGGACCATTTCCAGTTATCAGCATATTCAGAGCTGAATTTGTAGAGGTATGCTTCGCAGATTGAAGTATGTGGGACTGCTCCAAAGTAAGATAATTGATTAGTGCTCCTAAAAGGGACGACATGTTACATTTCTACAGTTGTTTTCTACAGTATACACAAATTAAATGTTAGCTTTTTCTTTATGTATAACTTTATGCATTCTTTTACTTTTGTTCATTAGCTGGTTCAATTGGAAACAACAAGGTTTCATTGATTTTATTGTTCAGAAATGTAAGACAGGGTGTCCCTATTGCAGTTCAGAAAAATAAAATTTTGTAAAAAGCACAGAAAATATAAGAAAAGACTTAAAAGAACTTCCCTCCCACTTATAGAACTAGAAACTGACCTAAAGTGATTTAAGCGATTACTTTAAAGCGATCGCTAGATTTCGAGGAGGTTTTGGGTGAGGCTATGACTGTAAGATTTCATCCATGTTATTGTTTGGGTATACTGCTGATTCCTGCCAAGTTTCAAGAGTTTTGAAAATGGGACACCCTGTCTTTAAACTAAGTATTATCTTGTTGCAAACCATGGCAAATAGAGGCAAACTTCACTTGATACATGCACATAAAAATTGTTGCCACAAAGTAAACATGAATGTGAAATCCATGTATCATGCATCATTTTTCGTAAAAAAAAATGTTTTTTCCATTGTGAGATGATTGGGTCAGACTGAAAGGGGGAAACACAGAGAATGAGAAATATTGGGGAACAGGGGTGTGTGTGTGTGTGTATGTGGTGGGGATTAAAGAGAAAGAGACGTACATGTACAGACATCCCACAAATACCGAAATGTAAATTAAAATCATGGAATCCTAAGAGATGGAGTCAAGGGGGTGGGGGTGGGGGGGGGGGGAGGAAGGGACAATTTTAAGTTTACAAAGCCAAAAAAAATATAATAAAATGAGAAATTAGTTTCAGAGATAACAGATCAGGATTACAAATTACAGATTACAGATAACAGATCAGGATTACAAAGCCAAAAAAACTTATAATAAAATGAGAAATTAGTTTCAGAGATAACAGATCAGGAATTTTCTGAGAAAAATCAGACAATATAGTGAGTGATTGTGATTGTGCACTGCACATTGATTAGTAAACATGAAAACAGTGTTGGCCTAATTACTCCTATTATTCATCTATCTGTTCCTCTGCCCCTTGCCATACACAATATTCTGGTGACCATCAGATGGTAACGCTGTAGGGTAGAGTGACATTTCAAAAAAAAAAAAACATCACTGTAAATGCTTTACATTGTGTGTTCATGTAAAGTCAAATATCAACATTCATGAAAAAAAATGTATCATGCATGCTTTTGATGACATGTGCATTAGCATTGGGAGTTTGAATCGAAAAAACAAACAAACAGGAAAACCAGGAGACAAAGAGAGAGAAAAGGAGAGTGGGATGGAGAGAGAGAGAGAGAGAGAGAGAGTGAGTGAGAGATAGAAAGAGATAGACTGACAGACACAAAGGAAGGGAATGGTGAAACCAACAAGATCTATTAAGCAGGGGGGGGGGGGGAAGGTAAATGGTTTTGTAAACACTTTTCAAGGTAGGTTAGCTCTTTTACAAAAGTCATGAAACTCAATATGGATCAGCAGTAGATTACAGTTAAAGTGTCATAAGCCTAAACAAGAAAATTAAAAAGTGATCTGTGTTTACTTTTTGAAACTTTACTTTTGTCATAGCAGGTAGGTGTAAAGAAGGAGAAACACCATAAGCATAATGTTCAAATATTAATATAAACACAACAAAAAAAGTAAGTCCCCCTAAGCAAAATAAATAACTTTTGATCTGAAAGGTCTTGAGCAATATAATTTGGCAGTCTAGAACCTACACTACCTCGTGCACTGCGCTAACTCGTGATAGCGGGGCTAGATAAAAGAGTGAACATATTGGGTCACGGTTGTTACATTGCCAATTCTGTGTCAATTTTGTTTATTTGATGTTTAATTTGGGACTTTATCTACCTTAAGAGTACTTTCTGGACATCTTAATATGTTAAAACAACTAAAATACATGTTTCCTACTTCCCATTTCTTATCAGGCAATGCCCTGGTAAGAGTCTGTTGACACTATTGCGTAAGACGATGAAGATCGAAGGTGTAATCCAATACCACCACCTCACAAGCAGTGGTGACAGTCACTGATAAAACTTTTAATGTGTCATCTGGATAGCGGGAGTCGAGATACCCCACCTTCTACCTCCATTGATAGATGTACATATTGCATAGGATCATGCGCTAAAAGTGGTGGGGTATTTTTTCAACGCAGCATTCCCGTAGTGTGTGAGAGTAATATAAATAATTGTATAGAATCATATGCCGTACATACTTTTATAATGCGCCAACATTTGCTGCGTGTACGTATGTACAGCTTCATGTAAAGAGGGAAATCTGGTAACATTCTGCAGCACTTCCTAACTTGTGGAGCTGGTATCAGGATGTGTACCAGTGTGAAGATAGGAGATACATGTTTGAGAGAAAGAGAAATGGGAAGTAGAGCAAGAGGGAGGAATGGAGAAGGAAGAGGAAAGATGAGTGAAAGAGAGAAGGAGGAAAGGAAGAAGGATAAGTGGGGAACTTGGAAAGAGCTAGAGAGAGAAAGAAAGTTAAGGGTAGTAGTAAAAAATAATGATAATCATACACATTTAAAACGTGCTTAATACTATGTTTATAAGCACTAGTTAAAGTGGGAAAATTGTGGTACTAATGCCAGAAATTCAATATGATGAAGGTGCTCCCATCACTCTCTGCCACCCCCCTGCCTCCTACCACCCCCTGCCCCCTACCACCCCCCTCCTCTCTCTCTTTCTCTCTCTAAACTCCCCACAATATGAATAATACATTAAAGAGATAGGCACTTTATTGTTAGCAATCTATTAAAATATAAAGTTGTGTAAGTACATGAAGAAAATGTTGTTATAGAACTACGCACAGGACATGACAGGTTGCTCAACCGTGACCTTGCGATAGGCTTACATTAACCTTTACATACATGTAGACTACAGCTCAAAGGAATTGGCACAGGGAAAGGGAAGGGAAGAAAGGGAAGGAGCCGTAGTTTTAAACCGCGGTATATTTTCTCCAGTTCAGCATGAAACATGATGCTTTAGCCTGAAAAGCATTATCATGTTTCATGCTGAACTGGACAAAATATAACTCATTTCAAATGTAATCTGAGCTTGAGAGCCAAACAATGATAGTGTACTTGTTCAAAAAATGTTTTACAGTTATTTAGTTTTGAAAGCTAGAAGGATGCTCTACTTTTATTTTTTTCTGTGTGAAATCAAGCCTTTCGTTCAAAGCTTGTTGTGGGAGGTTTGATGTTTTTTTTTTTGATATCTCTTCCCACAAATCCATTCCAATTCTATAGAACATACAGACAAACTATTGTGTGTTGATTCTCTCTTTTTATCTCTACATGTGTATATGGTCAGCTGGGTGTGTGTTTGTGTGTATGTGTTGGGGTGTGTGGTTGTGTGTGTGTCTGTGTGGTTGTGTGTGTTCACCTTTGTTAACCTGCCAAGACATTGTGCTTCGTGTTAAGCTATGTTGGTTGTTTTTTAAAACAATTGTGAAACACCATAAAGTTATGAACAGTTGTCATGTTCATGCCAGCAAAACATTCATGTCAAACCATATAGGGGATTTATAATTTGCTAACCCCCCTCCCCCCCCCCCCCCCCCCCGATTTTCGCTTGGTCTTCATTGACTGTAAATTTTTATTGTTTTATTGTTTTTCTTCCACCTTTTGCAGAATTTTTCATACAGCTGAAAGATTGGCAGACAGAATATTATCAAAAAGGACTATTTAGGTTGTGGTTCTGTCTGGTACCATGCCTGTTTATTTGTAGTTGTAGTGGTATGGAGGTGAGCATCACATACAAATCTCTATAAAATGTATTTTGGCCTGTCTCTAAATACATCAGTGCTCCTATTTTTGCTTGCAAATTATGCGTTTACTTACATGCATTCACACAGCTATAATACAGGCATATGTGTGATCGTACCAAACTTCAATGACAGTCGGGTAGTTAGTATTGACATCAAGTGTGGCGGATTAAAAGGGAATTTAATTGTTTTCACCTAACAAAAATTAAAAGACGTATTTGATGAGCATATTCGAAAAGCTCTTGTACTAAAACATATTTTGTGTCACAAATTTACAAACAAGAACATCGCCATAGCCTTTGACATAGAAAATGCCCAAATCATTACAAAAGTTTGTGTAAGATTTAACATTTGCCTGATTAAAGAATCATTTGCTCAGAAAGTTTGTCCGCTTCTTCACGAGCTCTCTTCCAGAATGCCTCACAGAGAAACACATTTCAACGCGCTGCTTTTTCTGCTCTCTGCTGTTAAGTCTTTGTGTCCCATGTGTGCAACAAGTTATACACACAAATCACATAGAATTGCAATTAACCTGGTACTCAAAGGGTTAAAAGTAAGTGGTTGTAGTGATAAGCCCCAAATTAGGCTCATGAGCTCTCTGTTTCATTCTGATGCCATTCTCTCGAACTTTCCTAGATCTACCAACATATCAGTGAAAGACACTTGTATAATTGTATAATATTCATTTAAAAATGTATCAAACGTTTGCAAAAGTAGTAGCAAAGTGTGGTTAGCCTGTAGCATCAAAGCCTTAGATTATGAAATGCACAATCTTCCTTTCCACTTTAGAATATCTACACATTATTCTACACAGCATCATCTACCTCGATGAGTCTATAAAGAGTACCGAAGTGTGATGTCATGTGAGCATGTTGTCAAGACAACTGGTAGTAAACTAAAGCAAGCAGTGGTGATCACAGCAGAGACTCTCATTGGGAGTGCCTGTCACTACTCTAGATACAAACATGTGCTTTGATATATATGCCAACAGCTAGTACAGTCAAACCTGTCTAAGCGGCCACCTGTCTATAGCAGCCAACCTGTGTATAGTGGCCACTGAAATAATTCCCCAGGAGAGAGATCATGTGTTAAAGAACCTGTCTACTGCAGCCACCTGTCTATAAAAGCCACAATTTTTGTTTCCCTTGGGTGACCACTATAGACAGGTTTCACTGTATAATGATGATTGCCATTCTAAATATTGCATTCATGTGCAGAATTCTTCAAGCAGTTAGTATCGTGGACGAGTGGGTTCCGGCATAAAGCTAACGGAGTTATGAGGTTATGGCTTGGACCGATTCCAGTAGTTATAGTCTATAATTCCCAGGAATCGGAGGTGAGGACCATGTACTGTTATACCATGCATGTGAACCTGTCCAATTTACCTGATTAATCTTTCATTTATGTCGATAAGTGTTAAAATTGAGTAGTAGTTTTGATGTGATGTGCCTGGATTGTCACATTCAGTTTGAATTTATCATGTTCATGTGTTTGCCCCATCCCGCACCATTTTGTTCACAGAGTTGCATGGCTAGCTGTCAGCACATACTGGTACACGTAGCTTTACAGTCACGAAGACAACATGATGTGCACACAAATTTATACATTTCATTCCATAGTTAAAAACCGTTTGATTTATTTAATGAGTCTTCTTTATCCAGGGTAATCCTTTCAACATACCAGGCACTTTTCTTCATAAAAATGTGAAACTTGACTAAAACAACTATATTATAGGAAATCAAGTACAAATAATGCATTGAACAGATCCCAGTGAAAAAATACTAATTAAAATATCACAGCAGCCAGGAGTGACTCTCATAATATAATCCCACATGTATGTATCCTCACATTACATTTCCTGGAGCATGGAAAGAATGCTACATGTATTTGAACTCCTTTCTTAAAGGGATAGTCCACCCTGATATTGAAATTGGTTTAGTTGTAGATCTCATGATGATGCACATTTGGAGTAAATAGTGATTGCATTACAAATCCTCATAATGTTTGGCCCGAACAATTTCTTTTGGATTTTGATTACATCACTGTGATTTTGTGACAAGTTGTTAAATAAGAGTTGTTTAGAATCAAATAGAAAGCTCTCGGGCCAAATTTGGGGCTTTCCGCAACTTCCTGTTTTTCCATTATTGCGACAGCCAGGTTGAACTTTGTCCATCCTCGAGAACACGGGCCACAATAGACACTCTGCAATTAGCACATCTACAAGGGTCTATACTTGGACATTGGATGAACATAAAAATTACCTAAATATTAACTATTGATGCATATAATACACAGTCATTTTCCTCCTTCTACATTTCCCTTTTTTCATACAGCTAGAAAACTGGATGAAAGACATCAAATATAAAACATGAATAGTACATCAATATTAACTATTGATGCAATAAATTAACATTATCGTTGTACCCTTTTTTGTTTCTTTTCAGAATTTTTCATACAGGTAGAAAAGTGGGTGAGAGACATAACATGAATAATACTTCAATATGAACTATTGGTGCATGAGATACACATTATCATTCTTCTACCATTTTCCCTTGTTTTCAGGATTTTTCATACCGCTAGAAAGCTGGGTGAGAGACATGGAATTAACATAAACAATACATCAATATCAACTATTAGCGCATTAGATATACATTATCATTCTTCTACCCTTTTTCGTTTGTTTTCAGAATTCTTTATACAGCTAGAAAACTGGGTGAAAGAGTACCAGCCTAAGACAAATGGAGTCGTGAGGTTTTGGCTCGGAGCCATGCCCGCAATTTTTATCTTTAATGGTCGGGATACGGAGGTGAGACTTGTGAAAGACCAGGCATTATCATTAAATTTCAGGTGTGTGTTACATACTGTACATATCTCTGGTCAGTAGAGCTCAATACTGACTTCAGACTTTATCTATAATAATCGTGGTACAGTGGTGAGATTCGTGAATTACACACCAAATTTTATTATCCTTTACATATTTGTTGTGTGTCTCTCAAGAAATCTACAGGGGTACAAGCAGAACTGTTTTTGTTCTTTCCTTCCAGGACTAAGTTACAATCGTAGCCTTGGCCATATGATACAGCAAACAATATGTGCACCATCTCCACTCTGTTGGGTACTGCATTACCAATTATCAGCATTGGGTCAAGATCATTTACTTATAATCATTCGTCTCCTACTTAATGGAAAGCAGCAATGTGGATTACCACAGTATTTCTTAAGGATAGAAATGCTCAGTGGGGTTTGAACCTGCACACTTTTGGTTCTAAGACACAGTTCATAACCACTACACCAGTGGTATACATTCAGCATACTCATAACCGACCATACCAGCCAGGTTTTTCCCAGCTTTTATCAAGGAAAATAGGAGCTTTGGCTCTCTTAACCTTTGGACAAGAAAACAAACATTACTGGATAGTTTGCTTACATGTATGTGTTAAACAAGAATAATGAGCTACATGACAATTTGGCTTATGAAAGTTGCTTGTTTTAGATATGAATAGTTTATTACAAAGTGACTTTGGGGGTTTACTGTTCATGTAGCAATGTCTCGGTGCTATTTTTTTGTTTGATATTAGGCAATAGATGGATGTATTGATCGGCTTACAAACTCTGGGGCCAATAGTTTGATATGAGTAATTAGATATAATAGGCTAAAATACAATTATATCTACTTTCAAGTAACCATTGTTTAAATTCTTACTTCTTCAAACAGTCTTAATTGATTCACTGTGAACTTTTTTAATTGTTGATTTTTCATCTTATGTTCATGCACAACTTTACATGTAAATTAATAAGACACAACTTAACATACACTGGGAATACATTTGGAACACAATGTAGTGAATTTTACAGTCTTTTAATAAAGTTTTCCTCTATTTTAATTTTTCATTTACTGTCATTTGTTTGCATGACAGTATAAGCACTGTTTTTGGAGGATTGATTAATTACACATGGCACAGATAATCATACTCATCCTTGCACCATAGTCAGTCACACATTACCAAAGTCTAATTCAACAAGACAAAGTCTATCAGATGCATTATGAGTTAGTGTAGAGCAAGAAAGGAAAAATTATATATTTGTAGGGGAGACATTTCAATCCTGGGCCCTTTTGCGTAAAACTTACCATTAATGGTAACTTGGCCACCAATGGCAACTTCTATGGTAACCTTGAATATGATAGATTGTGGAGGGATGTTACCATTGATGGCAGAGTTACCATTAATGGTAATTTTAATGCAACGGTGCCTGAATGTAATGAAACAGACACCCTGAACCAATGCAATTAAACATGATTTAAGTTCCGTAGAAGAAAGATGATTTCTCACATATTCTTATCTTATTGACATGGGCTCTTTGTTGTATGGTGGGTGATATATCAACCCCACTGCCCCCCTCCCCACTTCCCCCTCCCCCCTTCCCCCTCCTCCCCTCCCCCCTCCCGCCCCCCCCCCCCCCCCCCCCCCCACATAGAGCCTGTATTGTATAGACAAAGGAAGCAGCTCTATAGACAGTTCATTACACTGATTAGCTGGTATCACACACATCACCAAATACACATCTCCCTGTTTTATTTGCCCAAGCCCTGGAGTGTTTGACAGCTTGGGATAAGAGGCCCCTATCCTAGCCCCTAGAGATAGCCACAGACTCATTGATCTTTAGCATGGATAATTGTAGGAAATTGAAATATAGTTTCAGGTCAGCCATTATGTAAATCTCTAAGATTTTGCCAGTAATCTTTTGTACACACATAATGAGGACAGTTAGTATTAATTTCCCCACAAGAAATTTGGCAGATTTTCAAGATGATCATGATAACAATTGAGAGAGCTCTCACATATACTCAGGGCTCTCATATGAGAGCATCAATGTATGCAAGAGAGCTGCAATGGTTTAGCTCTTGTATTTAAAACAAACACTAATGATAAAAGATGTATACACAAATCAACAATTCATCAAAGATATTGTGCAAAAACTAAGCACTCCATGTCTCCTTTCAATTGCTTAATCTTCCACTTTCTCATTCCATTGTTAAAGTTAAAGCTGTAGTAACTTTTGTCTAAAGCTTTGTATGTTTTTGATGTTTCATTTCTTGGGCTTTATGTGTATTGCATCACTGTTTGACAATTTATGCTTAATCATGTTGTGATTACCCAAGTTCTTTGTTACCCATGCCTGTGTGTTTCTAACAGATAATAACCTGTAACTTTTTGTTGTGTGTTGTTTTTTAATAAAGATTATATATATTAATGTCAACATTATGGTTAATGTTTGCTTAGTTCAAGGTATATTTGATATCAAGCATACTTATGAACAAAAAGTTTGCAGTTTACATCAATGTTAGATTTGAATAGGATGAGTCAATGAATGGTCATTTATTAAATTGTCCATAATGATGTTTTCCACCGTGCATTGCACGCACAAAAATGTAAACCAAATTTGTACATGAGACAGTATGCTACAGGACATACAATTTTCATTTCTGAAAATAGTACATAAGTTATTAGTGCAATCATCTACATGTGATCTTTACTGGATTGATCATTGAATTTTACTCCTGTTATTATGCGAGCCCTGTCGCCAGCATAAACACACTTATGCCATAATTTTCAATCACATTTAAAGTTGTTAAAACATGACTGCCAAATATAATAAATATCTCTATGATATCATGTTTGTATAATGAAAACAGGTTGAACAAAACTTTCATACTGAAGTACATTCATTATACAGTTGGGCCGCAATCATTACCACTACTTTCCCTATTTATCTTTTACAGTGGAGCCTGAGATCAAGTGCACAGCTGATTGCAATCTATTGAAGTCAGATTGCTGTCAATGTATGGAGCTGATTGCATTTGATTGCAATCACTGTGCATTTGATCTCAGGCTCCACTGTAAAAGGTACATAGGGAAAGAAGTGGTAGTGATTGCGGCCCCATGACCTTGTCAGCGCCGTCCTGATCACGGGTCCAAGAATTATGGGAAGGAATTCTCGATATCACCAATAATTATAAAATATCACCGCACATGATGCTCTAACACTTTTTGGATATTTGGCATGTGTCGTGGTTAACCAGGCGCTTCAGGTTATATCAGTAGTTCAGCGCAAAACAATTGCACTACCATTGACACTTCGCCGGTAAACCACTTTCCCACAGAAATTTGTCTGCAATATGCTACATATACTAAACTGTAAGATGAAGAGTTGGTACGAGATGTTTATTTATAAGATGACTGTAGTAGAACTGAGAACTTTTTTTTACTAAAAGGGGTTCCTCGCACAGACCCAAACACTATGTGCCGGACTACAAGACTGGAAGTATACAGGTCAACAAATTTGGTTGAAAAGATGATAGCGCCGCATACAGTGATATTTTATAGTTATGTACTCTATCGAGAATTGTCTCAAAAATCAAAGTGATGGAGTCATTGGAATTAAACAAAGTTGGGACTGGTGGCTGATGGCAGAATGGTGGATTCTTTCATAGGGGTCGCATATTCTTTAGCACTTCTATACCTTACATTTGACTAGTTTTCTATTAATGTTTTAATTGTCCATCATTTGCCAGGTCATCATGTCCAGCAGCAAGCACATCAAGAAAGGCTACGTCTACACGTTCTTGCATCGATGGCTGGGTCTTGGGCTCTTAACAAGGTAACAACTTCACAACAAAAGATGTTTTCATTGTAGAGCCTTATGGAAAGTGGGACAAAGGAGTTGAGAAAACGTTGAGTGCGACTTTTGAGTGATCGGAGTCTTTTTCAAGAGCGCATTGAGGTATAGTGTTGGTGCAGAATATGTTTTTCGTCATTGATTTTGCCATCGCAAAGACTCCCAGAAAGATGCATTGTATTTTTTTCCCCCTCTGACAGTACGGGACAGAAGTGGTTTCACCGCCGCAAGCTCCTCACACCCACCTTCCACTTCGCCATCCTTAAGAACTTTCTGGATGTCTTCAACGAGCACAGTGCTGTCCTGGTTAAGAAGATGGAGAAGGTTGCAGACACGTCCGAAGCCATTGACATCTTCCCACAGATTACCTACTGTGTCCTCGACATCATCTGTGGTCAGTTTTCTTCCCGGCCATTATAAAGTCATTATAAAAGTCATGAAACGCAGCAGGAATCAGATGTTTACCCTTACGATAAAGTGTATGAAATTTCACAGTCATATCTTCACGAACATTTTCTTCTAAAGTTAAAAACTATCCTTGTGTACATTTGAACCACAGCAAGCATATTCTACGTTCATAATCATATTTTCCCTCTCGGCGCACGATGCAAACAATTCCTCCCATTAAACGCATGCACAGTCATGTGGACATGTAGCGCACAGTGATCCCTGGTCTCTAGGCTGTAGGTTGTCGACGACCAGTCTAAAACCTCAAAAGCTACTTATCGCTATGATTTTGCTTAAAGTCAGTTTCCAGGTTTGCTATTGGGAGAGAAGTTTTAATACAGTCTTCCATTTTCCGTTTTTTTTTCATATTTGTATTTTTTGACCTGCAAAATGGACACTCTATCTTGAAGGCTTGCATTCATAAAGGAATTTATTTTTGACCTGGATCAGAATTTACACAGATATCATGGCCTATTGAATTGAATAGAAATGTATGAATCCATTTATGAAAATTCGCAGATAAATGCTCTTGATTCAGCACGTACACTTAAAAAAGGTCCAATTATAAACGTGCATGGTTGGCATCGGGTGCTTAATTCATGCTGTTTGCTACAGTTTAAATGAAAGGAATTTAGGTATATCATGGTCTAGAGTCGTAATTAATGTGGCATAGATTGCCATATATTCACACTAGTTACTGTCTTTACTGTGTCTTTACAGGCAGGTGATCTGTGAAAACAGGTTTGATTGTGATCTGATTTGTTATGTCTCCCTCTGTTGTTATTGTAGATACAGCAATGGGAAAGTTCATCAATGCCCAGGGAAACAGCGACAATGATTATGTGAGAGCAGTTGTGAGGTAAAGGTAAACCTTGCAAGTATTTATATCTGCCAACTTTGCCAAAATTGACCGAAAATGGCCCTAAAGTGATCTTTGCAAATTCATTGCAAAGTCAATCAATCTTGGTGTAAATATGAATCACTACCTAAAAATAGACTGGTAACAATTTCAAGTAAAATCCATGGTAGGTCAGATGTCAAAGCTTGATGAACATTTTTAGAAAAATTGCCCAAATGTTACATGTATATTTTTGCCAATATTAATGATGATTATGTTTTACCAACCTTCAAGGGAGCTTACAAATGTTCTTATGATTCACATCGCTAGGTCTCTGGTCATTAAAAAAATAGTAATATAGTACCATTCACAGTTTAGTATGATAGACAGGAGAGCATTTCTCTTGAAGGTCAAGGGTCAATTAACTTGCCAAAACTTGCAAAAAATGTGAGTGAAGACATAATGGAAATAACTGATCCCTCTCCCACCTCCTCCTCCCCCACACACATTCTGAAGGATGAGTGACTTGCTTCAAGATCGGATGAAGAAGCCGTGGTACTGGCCAGACTTGCTCTATGACAACATAAAGCCTGGTAAGGAGTCCGCTCGCCATCTCAAGGTGCTGCACGATATGACAACAAAGGTGAGATCCTGTGTGTGGTAGTATGCTTGACGTCCAGGGTTCAAGCTTAGCACCAACACACATTCAGGGCTACGGCTAGTAAAAAGTGACATTTTGGCCATTTTTGGCCGGTGTCTGGCTGAAACATTTACCACCAGCCATGCAGGCGTGGGAGAGATGAGTTGGCTGCTCCCAATTCTCCTGGTGTTTTCATGTTTCCATTACGCCGTAGAGAGCCCTAAAGGGCCTGTAGGATCCCGTGCGGGCTCCGGACGGCTCCAAGCCGGAACCTGTAAGTTTACCGGCCTGCACCCGGCTGGCACCGTAACGGGCTTCTTAAATGTTCACTCGACCAATTACCACCAGGCACCACACAGGCAGCTTGGAATATGTGACCACATGCGCTGTAAAAATGAAAAACGTAAGGGACCCGTACGGCTTCTAAAATCCATGGCAAGTCACCAGATAGTGAAAGTCGTACAGGGCCGGGTATATTTGTGACCGAGGCATTTGGATGCATGCACTAGCCATAGGCATAATCATGCAGAATTTATTTTGTCCTGTGACCAGGTGGCTGAATGATCTACAGTGAAACCTGCCTATAGTGGCCACCCAAGGGAAACACAAATTGAGGCCTTTATAGACAGGTGGCTGCTATAGACAGGTTCTTTAATACATGATCTGCCTCCGGGGGAATTATTTTAGTGGCCGCTAAGACAGGTTTGACTGTATTTTTATACCTTTTCTCTCTCCCACTATATGTACACCTCTGGCACATTATATGGGGCTCCCATTTCTCACATTTTTGTAAGAACACAGCTTAATTTTAAGTGAGAATCAAGCAAAATGTAACTAGCATCCATGAGAAGAAGTCTTATACTCAACAGTCAAGACTTGCTTCAGGGCCCGGTTGCATAAAACTGACCATTGATGGTAACTTTGCTACCAATGGCAACTTCTATGGAAACCTTGAATTTGATTGGTTGTTGAGCGGTGTTAACATGGTAGTTACCATTGATGACAGAGTTACCATTGATGAAAAGAAATCTGCAATCTAAGAATATCAATTACTTAAATTTGAGTGATTTGTCACTTGCTTCCTTTTGTCAAAATATGATACCACTTTGGCGCGCTAGCGTGACTGATGCTTATTCCAAGTGATTTTGGTTTTCTTTGCTAGATCATTAAGCAGCGGATGCAGGAGCCCCCTAGAGTCCTGGAGGGATCGCAGGAGGATGTGGTGGAGGGGAAGCGCAAGAGGGTGGCCTTCCTAGACCTCCTCCTGCAGATGCACCGAGAGGACCCCAGCTTCACCGTGGAAGACATCCGGGAGGAGGTGGACACATTCATGTTTGAGGTAAGAGATGAAGGAGGAAGAGGAGGAGGAGGGGAGGGGGGGGGGGGGCACTGATAGGGGATGGGGTGTGGTGATGGTAGTGGTAGTAATGAAGACAAGAAGATCCCAGCTTCACAGTAGAAGACATGTAAGAGGAGATGGACACCTTTATGTTTCAGGTGAGAGATGAAGGAGGAGGAGGAGGAGGAGGAGGAGGAGGGGTAAGGGGGGGGGGGCACTGCTAAGGGATGGGGTGTGGTATTAGAGGGAGAGGTTGTGGTGGTGGTGGTGGTGGTGGTGGTGGTGGCAATGACAAGAAGACCCCACCTTCACAGTGGAAGACATCTGGGAGGAAGTAGTAGTAATGGTAACTAAATGGCAACAGCCAATTAGCTCTTACTATTGCACCTGTTACTATGGTAGTTACCATTGAATGGAAAACCTATATGTAACATGGCCCTAGTGTGGTGCATTGATGTCGCTCTTATCTGACATTCGGCTGCAGGGACATGACACTACAGCTGCAGCTGCCTCCTGGGCCATCCTGCTTCTTGGCTTACACCCTGAGGTCCAAACCCGACTGCATGAAGAGCTGGACCAAGTCTTTGGTGAGTGCAACTTATTAGGGCTTCAGTGTAACTGAAATTTGACCTTTTGACCTTTTTCACATTAATTGACCTTTTTCACATTAAATCCAAATTCAAGGATGCAATTCTCATTTAACATGGTAAAAAGATAGATCACAACTTAGGGTTAGACTGGTGACATTTTTGGAAAAATTCCTGAAAGGTCAGATGTCAAAGGTCAATGAACTTTGTGACAAAGTGTAAAAAATTGACCTTTTTCACAATAAATCAAAATCCAAGGATGCAATTCTCATTAAACATTGTACACAGATGTATCATTACTTTGGGATAGACTGGTGATATTTTTGGCAAAATTCCTGAAAGGTCAGAGGTCAAAGGTCAATGAACTTTGCCCAAATTGGCTAAAAACTGCCTCAAACTTTATATTTTTCACAATAAATCCAAATCCAAATTGCGCAATTCAAACCAAACATAGTGAAAAAATGGATCACTACTTGGGGGAAGACTGGACAGGTGATATTTTTGGTGAAATTGCTGGAAGGTCAGAGGTCAAAGATCAATAAACTTTGCAAAAATTTATATTTTTTTACAATAAACCCAAATCCAACAGTGCAATCCTAACCAAACATGGCAACAGAGATGTATCACTTCATGGAGGTAGACTCGTGAAATTTTTGGAGAACTCCTGCAAGTTCAGAGCTCAAAGGTCAATGAACCTTGCCAATTTTAAACAAACTTGATACAAGTATGGTTTTAGACACACCGGTTAGATTGGAAATAGAGGTCAAATGTCAATGAACATTGCCAAACTTGGCTAAACATGGAAAAACAGAATATGATTTTTTCACCTCATTTTGGAATTCAATGGTACATTGCCCACCAAACATACACATTTTCTGAGAATAAATCTAAATAGAGCTAGCAAAGAGGCGGGGACATATTTATCGACTGCGCGGCAGTCAAATTGCTCTAGTTATATTAGCAGTCATACTAATAAGGAGCTTGTATACATGTAGCTCTTTCTTAGTACAGAATACTAACCAAAGGGCTTAATTTTTAAATTCAATTCAATTCAATTCAAATGTTTGATTAAAAGTCAATTGCAACTGATGAGAAAAAAGAACAATCACTGTGATTGTGTGTGTTTTACAGAGTTATGATACGAATTAAGAATACTAGCAAGGTTGGGAAGTGAAATGCTGTGAAACCATTTTGTGCTACAATTTAATTGTTTGTCTATGTATATTGTGTAAATGAAAAGAAAAGTCTGTTCCATGCATACCCAAAAACTTTCGTTCGTCCCATTCAAATACTCAGTAGAAACCGTACTTCTAGATTGATAACAACAATAGCCATATCTTCCATGGGAAAGCTTGTCAGCACGATTCTAGGCTGCGGGGCGGCTCCCTGAGTTGGTGCTGCTCTGTAAGGCCGGAACCGGTTCTCCCTTTGCGGTCTTCTGGTTGGCGTCTTTGAAGTCGCTTTCCGTTTCGCCCTCGCCTCCGCCTTTTCGATCCTTTTCTCGTCTTCGGAGTCGTCGGCCAGCTCATTGGCCTCGTACTCCGCGACAGTGTTCCATCCATGTGGTGACTGATCGGCTATTTTGATCAGCTTTTGTCTGTGTTCAAGGTAGCCGATTCCTGAAAAATTGGGTAATGTAAAGTTGCATTAATAACATGAAAAAAGGTGTATCGCAATTCATATGCGTCAAGATGTAAATAAGTGTACCTTCTGACAAAACGGTTTGGGCTGAAACGGACGCAGCTGGCGTCCCTTCGTCTAAAAGAGAGTTGGCTTCCTTCATCTTGAACAGCAAATTCGAATTGACTTTGTGCTGCATCTCATGGCCCTTTCTCTTAAATATGTACATGCCGTGTTAATTTGTTCTATTTTGGCGATCTGCTGCTCACTGAATTCTTGTTGTGAGTCTTTGATATTCGATTGGAATGCACTTAGCTTGTGTGTGACGAGGTTGTCCAGTTTCTCCAAAAGCGAGTGCTGTGATGCCTGGACCTGCTCGTTCACGATCTGTAGAACCCCGGAGGCGTCCATGGTAGCTTGAAGAAAGCTGGTGTAGCTGCACTGAAGATTATGGGTGTAATCGGTCTGCCTGACAAACGTACAATGACCGCTCCTTCCAATACAGGTCCGTTTTAACCTGCTCGAGTGCATTCCGCACCTTTTTAAAAAAGCCTGCGCGAATCACCGATTTGCTCGGCCGGCTTAAATACAAAAGAACCGTTTTAACGACCTGCTTGCCACAAATATACTTTCTTGGCTATACTTTGTAGCGCAGAGAAATAAACTTCCCTTGCTCTTGGTAGCCATGTTTTGCATAACATATTTTTTTTCAAAGGCTATGACTATGCCTTGATCATTACTCCACCTGGGTTGAGAGGGACAAAAATGAGCAAAACTTCTTGTCCAAGGGTATACACACTGGCTGGACTCAAACGCTGGATCTCTCTGTGAGAGTGAACAGCTCTTACCACAATACCACAGTGCTGTCATATATGATTATTGGTCAACATGCAGATACTGAAAAATGCATTTAGCACATTTTAGAAAGAAGTTCTTCTTATAAAACCAATTTTGATCAGAACTGAGCTGCAATTAACAACTAATTCTTTTTCACTTTCCATTGCACGTTTTATGTCAGGTGACAGTGATCGGCCAATCACAGCAGACGATCTACAGAGGCTCTCGTACCTGAGCTGTATCTTGAAGGAGACTCTGAGGGTTTGTCCCTCTGTGCCCATGATCGCAAGGGATCTGGAAGAAGACTGCGTTATTGGTGGGTTATGGCCGCGTTCACACGCAAACCGCCTGAACGTTGTTTCTAGCGTCTTCATATGAAAGCATGACGATTGCTGAGAAAGCATAGCGATCTTTCAATACCAAGGCAATCTGTCGCTTCATGCCTGTATGTTGTTTCTTGCGTCTTCATATTGTGGCAAAGCATGACGATTGCTGCATGTAGTGATCTTTCAATACCAAGAGTAAAGAAACCCTTCTAAAGACCATGAAGCTTGTCATGCTTGCAAGCGGTAGCTTGCAAGCTATGCTATGCTGCAATGCTCACTTATTTTGTGTACGTGCATTGTATTGTATTGCCACTAATATGGCTGATAAGGCTGATAAGAATTTGGTGCCCTCTATAATTAATATGGCACCATAAGAGTTCAGTTGTACGAGCCTATAAAGGGTATATACTGTACTGGCAAGACAAAAAGGCCTTCAAAAGGTGATCATGAGCAATCTTCGTGCCAATGGTCTTAAATTCATGTATTGTCCATTTTAGAAACTTGCTGAAAGTTATTTGAGCTCATATGGTCCACATTTGAAGTAATTAATGATTAAATCACAAATCCTCAAAATGTTCGGCCCGAACAATTTGAGGATTTGTGATTTAATCACTGATTACTCTAAACGTGGCTAATTTTAGGGCAAATAACTTTCAGCAAGCTTCTAAAATGGGCAATACATGAATTTTAGACCATTGGCAAGAAGATTGCTCACATTCACATTTGAAGGTGTTTTTGTCTTGCCAGTACAGTACATGCCCTATAATGGAAAGGACCATTTCACATTTGTACATGGATAATTATGTTGCAGCCCCATTTCCAATGAACTGTACTGGACAGGTTTAATACCAGGGGGGTGTTTCACCAAGCTGTACGGAAGCTACGAACGACTTACGAACGACTGGTGACCCCTTCTTGTGCTAAATCACATTATCAATAATTTTGATTCCCATCACCTCAAGTTCAAAAATTTTTATAAATGAAAATTCTTGGTTTTAACAGATGTCTGAATACAAAGCTTATGATTTGTCAAATTTTATTAGGATTGTTTCAAATTACCTCCCAATATGTTAAAACAGGAACAAAGTGTGGTATCGCATTTAGCACAATAAGGGATCACCAGTGGTGCGTAAAGTCGTTCATAGCGTACAAACAGCTTGGTGAAACAACCCCCATGGCCCCGTTGCATAAAACTTGCCATAATAGTAACTCTGCCATCAATGGTAACGACCATGGCAACACCGCTGGACAGCCAATCAAATTCAAGGTTTTTATAGAAGCTGCCATTAATAATAAAGTTACCATCAATGGTAAGTTGTATGCAACAGGGCCCTGGTGGTATTTCACACTGAAAGAGCTCTGATAGGTATGCAAGTTGGGAGAGTCGTAAATGTTCAAGTTTAGTGTTACTTTTCATGAACCATTTGGTGTCATTTGGCACATATCTACTGCAAAACAATCTTTTCTTTGTGATTTGGGATACATTTTCTCACGTCTCATTCTGTGGGAAACTCGCCTATGCTCTCTCTAATATATAACATGGAGGAGCTGAAGTAAGAGAGCTTCATATAGCATGCCATACATCATCAAACGTTTTTAATTTCTGCTTTCAGATGGGAAGGTGGTACCGAAGGGTAGTCTGATCGTCCTTGGAATCTACGCTCTTCACCGCGATCCGGAACAGTTTCCAGACCCAGAGAAGTTTGATCCGGACCGATTTCTGCCAGAGAACTCCGCCAAGCGACACCCCTTTGCATACGTGCCATTTTCTGCAGGCCCACGGAACTGCATTGGTAATGTAGAGTAGATCTTCCAAAACATTTCTATGTAAAAAAAAATGGCTTTTTGAAGAGAAATATGTCACAAATTTCACTCAACAAAATTCTTCTTTTTTAAGTGTTGGTTTCGATAATTAGAAACAATGATTTTCTGCTTGGATGGTAACTCTTTGTGGGACAAGATATAATCAGGGGCCAGTGATAGAATCTTAACATAACGAATGCATGAATAATGATTGCAATGGAATTCAAGTTCTAAGCTTCCTATTTACATATTTTTACTTGATTCATTCATGAGTATTATTTACTCTCTGTTCTTCCATCCGCTACAGGCCAGAGGTTTGCCCAGATGGAGGACAAGGTGATCATAGCTAGTCTGATGCGTCGCTTCTCTGTGAAGGCCGTTCAGACCGTGGAGGAAACCAACCCGCTAGGAGAGCTCATCATGAGACCACGGGATGGCATCTACATGAGATTCAGTCGCCGCAAGTAGGCTTACCCACCGGCCACAATGCAGTTACAGTATCATGCAACTACATTTTCTGCAATTTGTACATTCCGTGAGTCCATTTTATAAGTGCTACTTACAGATTTTAATAAATTTGTATGGCACCTACATGAGGTTCAGTCCACGTAAGTAGGTTCACCCACCAGCCAATGTGCAGTTACAGTATTATGCAATTATGGATTGATGGATTTTAATCAAGAATCATTCATAATTTGTTTGGAACCTGCACGAGGTTCAGTCACCACAAGTAGGTTCACCCACCGACCAGTGTGCAGTTACAGGGTTCCCAGCCCATCAGGGAAATCAGGGAAAGTTATTTTACTTTTGCCAGTCATGGAAAAGTCAGGAATTTTATTCAGAAATCATATCTAAAGCAAAGGCATGCTTGGCAATGCTAATCATGTGGTCTTGATCTACGTGAGGTTCAGTCAGCTTCCTTTACTGTCTGTCAGGGACTATAACCCTTTTTGGGAACTGCCAGTATCATGTCATAACATTTCTCACATTTTTTTTTAAAAATTGCAATTTATGTACAGTACTTTTGAAAGTGTTTCATCAGGAATCTTTCCCAAATGTGTAATCAAACTATGGTCCTAAACAATGTTCAGTACGTAGTTAATCGATTTATGTAAATCATCTGTTCGCTATGTGACTGTCATGGGTATCACATGTTTTGAAACTGATTGATGTAATGTCTGTGGCAGAACATATTTATGTGATAATATTATCCATATCAACATATCAACATATCAAATTATTGGTAAAGAACTCTGTAGGGCAGCGAGTGATCCAGGATTTAGATTTTGGATAAAGAATACAAATTGTGATGGTCAAATGTTTTTTTCCTTGGCCTGGTTGTACATGCCAAGGCGATAGTGTCATTTTGTGAGAGTACAACTGTTTAGCTTTAACTGCCTCATCTCCATCCGTCTTAGTAAAATAATATCCATATTTTAGATTGTTGTGTTCAAAGATTGTTCTTTTGCTTATCCAATTAATTGAACAACTGTCCTACTTTCACATGAGAAATAGATATGCACATTTCATTTTCAGTGGAGGTTGTTAACTTCAAATTTTATTCACATACATTCCCTCAGGATATACATATGAAGACTTCAATTTTGTAAGACAGAGTTTTTAATGTGTATTAAACACATATACAACTGTATATGTATTTGAAAAGTGTATTTGTTTTCAGTGAGCGAAAGGAAAGTCACTACAAATTATGATGATATGCTTTTATTTGTAATATCCATCAGGCATACAACAACACCTTATAAGATGTGTATTTTTCTGTGAAAGTGCCCTTGAATTTTTAAAAGCTCATAGGAAAGATGATCACCACTAAAGTAACGATGCGTGTTCCCAGAGACAAGGAAATAGAGGTCACGTTTTTGCAGTTCTAGCAAAATACCTGTGTGAATGCTAACTGAAACCAAATCTGCTGTAACAAATTTATGTATATTTTTTTGCATGAAAAAAATGGCTTTTAATATTCAAATATTGTAAGGAGTGTAACTCTAAACTTGCATTGTCAGTATCGCTGGATGGCAAATGACACATTGCGCCCTGGTTGCACAGTGTGTGCATGGATACTGATAACTGCCTATTAAAGGGCATGTACTGTACTGGGAAGGCAAAAAAGCCTTCTAAATGTAATTGCCAGCAATCTTCTTGCCAATGGTCTTAAACTCATGTATTGTCTATGTTAGAAGCTTGCTGAAAGTTATTTGCCCTCAAATGATATACATTTGGAGTAATTAGTGATTAAATCACAAATTCTCAAAATGTTCGGCCCGAACATTTTGAGGATTTCATCATTAATCATTAATTACTCCATATGTGGATCATTTGAGGGCAAATAACTTTCAGCAAGCTTCTAACATAGACAATACATGAGTTTAAGACCATTGGCAAGAAGATTGCTAACAATTACATTTTGAAGGCTTTTTTGCCCTCCCAGTACAGTATATGCCTATTAAACACACCAATATGAGCAGCTGATAGAGTTGATGGAAGGTTTCTTAAAGACCAAAAGATTTACCCATGAAGGCTTTCAAAGATAGTGACTACACAATTTTTGTTTAAAATTTCCTTTGTTATTTTATCATTTCTTACGTCAAAACTCCACCAAACTTTTATTGTTGCGTTTTTCAGATTGTATTCAGGTCACTCTGTAGTTAGACTTTTGTTATGGAATAAATATGTATACAGTGTAGTCTATAACCAAGAAGGCTCTCATGTTGAGTTTCCGTGCAGTATAATCAATGATGAAAGCATATAATAAAGTAATATATGAATCTATATTTCTGTGTGTACTTTGCGAGTTCCTGTGTCTGCTCATGTACTGTTACCAATTTTGGGAACATTTTCTATGACATCACTGCCTTCAAGAAACATTTATTCAAGGAGTATTATCTGCAGCTAGATGGGTCATAACTTGTCTTCCAGGCTGTAGACTACTCACTTTAGAAGTGTTCCCTGCTAAACCGAGAGAGAGAGAGAGAGAGAGAGAGAGAGAGAGAAGAAACGGGCATAGGGAGATGGAGAGGGAGAGGGAATGTGGACGAGAGAGAGATAGAGAAAGAGAGAGAGAGAGAGATAGAGAGAGAGAGGGGGGGGGGGAGAAGAGGCAGGAATAGGAAGACGGAGAGGGAGAGAGATTATGGACAAGAGAGAGAGAGAGAGAGAGAGAGAGAGAGAGAGAGAGAGAGAGAGAAGAGGCGGGGATAGTAAGACGGACTGGGAGAGAGAATGTGGATAGGGAGATACACAGCATGTGAGAGACAGAAGAGGCAGGATTATACAGACATGGAAAGAGAGAGATGGAAATAGCGAAATAGAGACAGAAGATAGAGGGAAAGAGTTAAAAGGCAAACGGAAAGAGGAAAAAAAGAGAGGAGAAACAGAAAAGACAGATGGAGAGAGACAGTATAAGGGGCAGAATTGATTGATGACGTATACTAGTTCTAAGAACAATCAACGCGATGTTTGATGGACTTTATACACTGTTATACATAATTTTCTATCGCGCTCGAAAAATGAAATCTGTACCGAATTCAATTTTGAGCAATATCGGACAGTACAGCGCCACCATTGCAGTGATTAAATGTTTTAAATACATACACCGTTTAATTTTGAATAGCTAATTAGATTTAATACATGTAACATGATTTCTTATTTGGCTCCATTTCATGGAATACCCAAGAGTGAGAGTGGCTTTGTTGAAATAAAAAAAAATACACAGGTATTTCTAGAATCTATCTGTCCATTCATAACGATAAAAGTACGTGAAGAAGTCTCCCTTTAAAGCGAGAGATGGCGCTATCCGAGCCGGGTTATCTCAAACTTGAGCTGGTCACTATCATTTGAACGTACTTTTCACACAATTCCCTTTGATATGGCATGCAGTTTAAGTTCACTTTATTTTCGCCATATTTGATAATATTGTTTTAAAGGTAGCCTATCCCTTTTGCAGACCTAATTCTGACATTAAATTTTGAGAGAGAGAGAGAATGGCTGTATAACCCTTCCCTGGAAGCGACAAAGCGTAATACACTGTATTCGGTTTTGAGGAAACAATCTTCGGTAATTGATCGAGCTTTCTTTTTTCGTACCACGAAAATAGTCAAATCTCAGTGAGAACTATTTACATATTCGTTTATTCTACGGGAGTTATAGTACCTTTGACCTTAAAATTTCACAAGTAGTATCCCAAGGATACGTGCTAAATATGTACAAACTTTCATGAAGTTTACAGATAAAAAGGGACGGGCCATATTTAAACCATTGACAGGCCTTTCGGGAAATAATTAAGGTGTAGAACTTCTAGATCAATTTGTAAACGGGCTTTCGTGTGATACGGCATTCATTTGATCAAATTGATTACTAAACTAAATGAATATTTCTTCCCAATATGAGGGTAGCAATTCCAAGTTTGGCCTTCACGATTTATAATAGGTAATAAATATGGTGCGCCGATTCCATAATAGCCCATTCGTATTTACGTGTCACCTTTAGGAGAATAATGCATTCACAAGCCACTTCGTAATTGCAATCTGCGCATGAGCAGATTATTGCTGGTAGAAAATGACCTCAGGTCAATGAAAATTATCACAAAGTAAAATGGAAATTCATTAGATAGTTAATCACATTTCAACTTATTATCATGCAGATATGGCAACAGCTGAGAAGGTAGTGAAAGAACATTCCACCTTGTGCACCTGCTTCTATTTTTTTGTTCCGGGCACATTGTAAAATGTCTTTACATCCATCATCCATCAGAGCTTCATGAAAATATTCCAGTCAGCAGTCTAGTAGTATTTATTCAGTGGATTATCTGACCATGGTGTAATTACGAACTGGTCTACTGGGTTGAGCCATTTGAGACAACACTAATTTTTTTCTGCGCGTGTCTTGTCGTGGTAGAGTGGTTGTCAACTGCGGCTGAAGGGCTGAAAGTTGTAGGTTCAAACCACATTGGCTCTTGGCTCCATTTGATCCTCAAAGCTGTGGGCAGCTTGAAGGAGGAGAACGATTATCTGAATGAACAAAGACCCAGCTGATTGTACGCGAGCAAGGAATCCAACACAGGGAATGGAGAATGTGCACATAACTGCTAGTGTGATAGAATCTCATATATGTGAATAGGGATTTGACTGTAACAGCTCCTTTCCTTTCAAATCAGTACGCGGACAGACTGCGATGGGGACACAGTCTGACCATGGACCGACACAGATGCGACAGACCCATACATTATTCATTTGTAACATATTTGTAATATATATATATCCGCTTTATTTTAATGGATATACGTAGTTTCAGCCCACGCATTAAATTTGTTTCCTTGCTAAGTGCAGTCCGACGCGCGACATGTGAGCTCGTTAACGAACACATGACGTAAAACAATTTTTCATACTTCCAAGCTTCGGCTTATTATGAGAACTCTTATTTATTTTTTTTATTGATGTACCTGCATTTTGCACGATTCCTTATATGATCCGTTATTCCGTCATCCTTCGGCTTAATATGGATAGCCCGTTATTTGTATTCATTCCATATTGTCAAGTTAATGTTCTAGAATATCTATGTACGAATGAACACATGTATCTACTAATGTATTATCATTTCATGCATTGGAAATCAAGCAGAAGATAAATGAATCAAATGAAATCAGACAAATGAGAGGAGAAAGGCATCTCCGAAATATCCCCAAAGTTTCGTTTTCACATGAGGTATGATGACCCTATTCCTAGCCTAGAGCCCGGAGACGGCTGTGCGCTATGGTACGCACCACAGTGCATGCGTTCAATGGGAATATGCCCGCGGTGCGCGGTGGATCGCGCACTGACAGGGGCAGTGTGAATAATTATAGACTACGACCGCTAGGTTTCAAACATAAACATCGATAGTTTTTCATTTTCCATGAAAAGGTTCGTGAGACTGTGACTGTGAGATTTCACACACGTTATCGTTACCATGGTTACGGTATACTGCTGTTTCCTGCCGTGTGTCGTGACTTTTGTAAATGAGACACCCTGTATATTATGTGCTTAACATAATCCTTATATAATGGACGTTCAACAATTGATCTCTATTACACAAACGCTCACTTAAAGGGCATATAGTGTACTGGGAAGGCAAAAAAGCCTTCAAAATGTAATTGCTAGCAATCTTCTTGCCAATGGTCTTAAATTTATGTATATATTATCTATTTTAGAAACTTGCTGAAAATTATTTGCATTCAAATGATCCACATGTGGAGTAATTAATTAACTAATGATTAAATCCTGAAAATGTTCGGGCCGAACATTTTGAGGATTTGTGATTTAATCACTCATTACTCCAAATGAAGATCATTTGAGGGCAAATAACTTTAAGCAAGCTTCTAAAATAGACAATACATGAATTTAAGACCATTGGCAAGAAGATTGCTAACAATTACATTTTGAAGGCTTTTTTGCCTTCCCAGTACAGTATATGCCCTTTAAAAGATCGCGATTGTTTTAGCTACCGTGATCTCATGGTTACGAGCATTGGTAACCACGCGCAACAACTTAAATTCGACACACATAATTGTATTCACACGAACATGGACATTCGCAATAATGGAATTGGCATTGGTATCGTTATGACACATGTATTGTTACCGGTATCGAACTCGGTTTGAGGATTGCGATTGGATTAATTGTTATAGTTATGGGTTTGGTATTGGAGTATTTTTCAGTGTTCCTATCATCCAGTGTTAAAACATTTTGGAACTGGTATTGGTTCTGGTATTCGGTTTGGTATTAGTATTGCCAAAGCCGAAGTCATATGGCTCTTGAAAGCCATTTACAAAACACATTCAGAGGAAATTAATAACTCATGAACATGTACTTTTTTTTTAATAAAACAAAGACGTTTCATTTTCATCGTTTCTGAAGAGACAAATAATGGGAACGGAACACTTTGGGCAATTTTCCAGGGGCCTGTGCTTCCCTCTAAATACTAAAGGTAGGAGCTTAGGCCATTTACGACATTAAAATGGAGTTCTCCAACAAGATATCATTTAGTCTAAATACCGTTGAATTTATACAACCATACAGATTTTGGCCTTTGAAATGAATACACCATCTTTGAATATCAAAGCCGCTGTAATTTGCTGGTAGGTCTGGTCTCCGAACGACCGTGTCACGTATGCAGGGATCAGCAAAGTCACGGTTGACAATAAGATGTGCTTATTATATACATGTTTATCCCAAAGAGTGGGGTAGACAGACCAGTAGGTGAGTATGTCGGGCCGGGATGTCGGGGTGCAGCTGAGGAATGAAAGAAATGTCACCGTTGTTCCTCTCTCTCCGTCTCTGTCTATCCCCCCCCTCTCTCTCTCTCTCTCTCTCTCTCTCTCTCTCTCTCTCTCTCTCTCTCTCTCTTTCTCTCTCTCTCTCTTCTCTTTTCTTCCTCGCTCTCCCCCCTCTCTCTCAGGCTCTCCTCTCTCTACTGTGTGTCTCTCTCGACCTGTAACCCCTCCCCCCCTCTCTCTCTTCCTCTCTCTCTCACACACACATCTTTTTCAGTGATATTGATTTGATTCCATATACGTAGCTATAACCAATAAAGAACAAAACAAAATAGGCAATTTTTTTACATTCATTCTTAATTCAACAATTACACAATCGTTTTGTTAAGGTAAAATACACACAGGAAGATATGTTGCATTTTTTTTTAAATCTGTAATATAAATATACATTTTTTTATGGAATCTATTACAATTAAAAAAAAAACACACGCACACATATACTCACACAAATAACCATACCATCATTTTACACACACACACCCATACACACACACACACACACGCACACACACACACACACAGATTCATACTAGTATATCACATACAGAGTTTATTATTTATTTATTTATTTATTTATTTATTCATTCATTCCTGCATAGTTCATCAATAACAAACAATTTGATACAAACAATGGCATATAAAGTATACATGTGACAAATAATAATCTATTTAAGATATGTACAAAGTATTAAGACATACATATAGTATACTTGTACACAGTGGAACATACAGAGGTCTGACAATATAATCTTACAGCTTGAAGGGTTGCCACACCTTTCTTATAAAAAGAAAAAAAATGCAGATCAGATAACACTCAATATAACATGCACTCAAAGCAATACTTGCTTGTTTTGATATATAACCCTTACCTACATTTTATACAAAAATATTATAAAGAAAATACAAGCGAAAATGAGAAGAGATGGGGGGGGGGGGAGAGGTTGCCCAATGAACCACATTAATATGGAGTTGTCACATTCATATCAAAATAGACACGCCAATCATATGAATAATACAAGAAACAGATACAAAACAAAACAAAAATGTCAGGTCAGTGTCGACTAATAGACCAAAAAAAACAAACAAACAGACAAAAGAAATACCCTAAGAACATTAACTAGTCATAGAAACTACGGTCCACATAATGTAAGATAATCTCACATGACGTTAACAAAACAAAGTGATTGCTTATCATCAAAACAAGGTTATGAATAATTGTTTACATCTCAGAGATGAGCATGTGCTTGACAGTACGTTTAAACGAATGCTCCGTCAACATATTGCAAGTTTATTTGGTAAAGAATTCCACACATCTGGACCCCTATGCCTAATCGATTTATGTGCTAACATAGTGCGTGGATTGGATACATGCAACTTAGTCGATTGTCTTGTTGGATAGGAATGTACAGCGATGTTAGGATGAAACATGGTAGAAAATGAAACGGGCAAGAGGTTGGATTTATGATGATACATAAAGATGAAGGTTTGGAGGAAATTTATATCATCGACCTTCAAGGTCTTTAGTTTGATGAATAAGGGATTAGTGTGGTCACGAAACCCAGCTCCAGCGCATATGCGAATAGCTTTCTTTTGCAACAGTATGATATTTTTAGTAATATTCCTTGATGTTGCCCACACAATATTACAATAAGATATATAAGGTAAAACAAGAGTGTTATACAAAATATGAAGTATTCTGATTGGCACAAAATATTTTACTCTGTACAATATGCCAATACTGCGAGAAATTGGCGTTATAATGCTCTTCACATGATCACTCCAGTCAAGAGTCTCGTTGATATGTACCCTAAGGAATTTTGTACAAGGCCTTTTCTCTAATAGGACACCATCGAGTAATACAATGAGCTGGCGTTGATCACAAGACTTTCGACCTTTGAAGTGAATATAATTTGTTTTTAGTACATTTAGAGAAAGTACATTGCTTCTAAACTAAAGAGTTAATTTGGGAAGCTCCTTACTAACCATAGTCTCAAGTGTGTGGATATCACGATGAGATAAGAAAACACTCGTATCATCAGCAAATAATATATAATTCAAGGTGGGAGATACATTACAAATATCATTGACATGAATGAGAAATAACAGCGGACCTAATATGGAGCCCTGCGTGACACCGCACTTTAACGTTAATACGTTGGAATTCACAGAACATGTGTAATGCCTTCTCTGGGACAGATAACTAGTAAGCCATTGTAAGGCAGTGTCCCGCACTCCTTAGTTGTTCTAATGCTTCTGGTGATTACATACACTAAATAATTGGCGTAAGGTTTCCTATATATATATCTTTAAAGAATTTGCTTTAAATACCTGAAAATCTCTTACATCTTATCAATATATATAAAAAAAAATATGCTCGTCAAGTGAAGAGAGTTTTTACCGTTCCCGCAGGATGAAAAAATTATGTCTCTGCTTGCGCCACGGCGTTGCAGTAGGCTTCAGTTGATCACAAATTTTCAGTCCGAGGGTGTCTTTTCTTTAAAAAATATGTTTGTTGTGAAGTTATAAAACATTCATATTTTGACATTAAAAGCATTTAAAGCATTACATTTTGTTCTTGTTATCTGTACTAGAAGTATCAAAAATTGTCCAAAAGTGTTACGGCGTTATCGTGGAATTGCCCTTTAACTGAGGCGACCCAAATCAGCTAGGTGTGACAGGCCCTTCCATCTCACTGCCACAAAAACCGGTCGTCTCCTAGCAGACGACTCAGTTCGCGGTTAGGCTCCGAGTAAAATTCCTGCAATAATTTCCGCGTACTATCCCACATGTCGGGCACTATCACTCGTCTAGTACTGGTCTCGTCCTTTCCTCTAGAGTTTCGGTCTGCCTTTTGACAGAACTTGGCTATCCTCTCGTCCGGTAGTGGTGCTGTAAGATTCCCGGAAGTATGGGGTGGGGGTGGGGGTGGGGGGGGGGGGGACAAAAGAACAATAACAAGTATTAAGGCGATAGCTCACCATGAAATGAAGTTTGTTATAAAAACAGGCACATGAAAAAGATTAGTAAAGGTTTGATGAAAATCCGTGAAGGGATAAGAAAGTTATGATCTGTTAAAATTTGGATTTCGTGACGTTACGTGCGAGGTGCTCTCCCATAATGTTGTGTACAACTTTTGTTTCGAAAATGAGCATTTTCTAAAAAAAAAAGGATCATTTTATTTGTGCCATTGCTACATCATTTGAAATACGTTTATACACATTTCATACGCATTTCATGTAATTATACCATACACAACTATGGGAGAGCACCTCACACGTGACGGTACAAAATTGTCATTTCAAAAGATCATAACTTTTGTATCCTTTTAAAGTTTTTTGTCAAAATTCATTAATATGTTTCTTTCACGTTTCTTAATTGAAACCAACTTATTTTCAGGGTGAACTATCACTTTAAGACCAATAAGTTGATGAGATTTCAG
>OZ022593.1:7961188-8221064 GCA_963669155.1 Arbacia lixula
AACTAGGGGCGCTTATTACATATTACATTACGTAGTACAAGATAGTTTCAGTTTAAAATACGCTCGTTGTACGCAATCATGTTTTTGTGTAATTGTTCAGTCATTCATTCTTGATAAAGGTCTATGACCGAAAATTCGAATTATTTTTCTTCTCCGGCGTTTCATTTAATTTGTTTGTCTTCACCTAGTAATCAGCGCCATCGCAACCTCTATTCTTCTTTTATATATATATATATATATAATATATATACACACATGTACATATTACAGACCTACGCACATATGTCAGAAACCCACTCACGAAATCTAAGTCGGGTCCACCAGTGGACCTCTTTCTGTACGTCAGCGTAGACGTCGGGATGATTGGCAAGCTGACCCCACAGTTCGCTGGTCCCGCACTTCGCCATGCCCAGGAGGTAGAAGTACGGGAGGCAGCGAAGTTGCCGACGGCTTCGGTTGGTAGCCAACATCCAGCATGGGTTCTTGTAGCCCGGCAGATACTTCTCGGGCAAGGCGTCAAATACCTAGCAATAGTAGGGACAATAGAAAAGCAGGGCCCTATAGCATACCATTTACCATTGATGGTAACTTTGCTACCTCTGGCAGCTTCTATAAACCTTGAATTTGATTGGCTGTCGAGCGATGTTACCATGATACTTCTCATTGATGGCAGAGTTACCGTTAATGGTAAGTTTCATGCAACTTGGCCCAGGCGTGAGTCACTTGTCATACTGCCTTATAAGGAAGAGCTGTCCCATATTGCATCACGTAGCGACACACAGATTTGATTTGCAGTCCAGCCTACTTCCGGTATCGCGTACTAGTTAGTGTATGAGTCCGGAAGTGGGCATGACTGCAACGAAATAATCATGATGCCGCTGCGCAATGCATTATGGGGCAAGTATTCTCTGTCTATTTGCGTTCTCAATTTAGTTACATCATCAAAGTCGACACAAATGATAATGATAATTACAATGATAATGATAACGATACATGGAATATTTATGAATAAATGATATCATAATGAACCGAACCATTATCATAATACATTGTAATGATAATAGAAATGTTACCTATACAAATAGCTACAAAAAGCTATACAAATAGCTACCAAAAAGGTTCAGTAAAGATCAAGATAGCAATTTCGGCTTCTGTTCAATTTTGATTCTATCCATATAAATATACGCAGCTGAACAAGCCTACAAACCGATGCCAAAGATAAATTCTTGTACTCTTCTTAATTTCTCATTAAAAAAAGAAGATGTTCTTTCCCCGTCCGGTCCCTCCGTCTTCTCTATCTTTCTTACAAAACAGATGTTCCCTTCTCCCTCGCAATACCTACCGGCTTTGCCATATGGTAGAGAGTTGCATTTAGTTGCGAGTTGTTTAGTCTTTGCCTTCTTGCAGTATTTGGAGATGTTCCCGCGTTCTCTGTCTCCCGCCTCGTCGCCATATTTGGAGATTTTCCCGCTTTCTCTGTCTGCCGCCTCGTCGCGATGTTTGGAGATTTTCCCGCTTTCTCTGTCTGCCGCCTCGTCACGATGTCTGGAGATTTTCCCGCTTTCTCTGTCTGCCGCCTCGTCGCGATGTCTGGAGATGTTCGTAACGCGGTTGCTTTTCGCCTCTGTGTTATCTCTTCAGCCAGTTTGCGTTCCTCTCGAATTCTGTCTGCAACAGACATGTTACGTGGATATGTTGACCCGACGCTGGCATCTTGCACGTCTAGCAAAGAATACACAAAGCAAAACAGAAATATATTCAAACGTGCACTTTGCTGATATGAGGAAATCATGGTCAATAAAAACAGATGGAAAAATGTTTGAGTAACATACGGCAAGAAAGCAAAAGCTATGATTTTATTCAGTTTGCAAATTTGACACCATGGTACAAGGCTGTGATTTTGTGGTCGAGCACACTTCTTCTTTCTTCTTTTCATAAAAAATGAATAAATAAAACGAGAACACTATCTTGTAAGCTGTTCTTTGAGAAAATCAAGTACCTCTGCATGTTATTACTCATGATATATGTCATTGCCATTCTATTGCACTGAGAAGGAATTAGAGTATTTTACCCATAGGAGGCAGTGCAGTTTAACCTCGCCTCTGACATATTACATAAATTTTTTGCCGATTTGAGAAGTAAACTGTACTCCATTGAGTACCGTTGTCTCTACCACTATAACTCATGGCTTTTAATTGATACTTTATTTATTTATATTAATTCGGTATATGTTACCCATCTGTGGGAGGAGGAGTGGCTTTCGACGCGACTTGGCATGGCGGGTATTGCCATGGATCGTTCCTGTACTTTGACTTTGAACATGTCTGTTGTCCAAGCGTGACATCACCACGTTATAAAACAGAAGTGCCATGATGAAAATAGCCGCTAGCTTCACGGAGGGTTTCCAGCAAGACGACGACACACGATCCATTCCGCAAACACTCTGTAACGAAAGGACTGTGGGAGAGGAAGTGGGAAAAGGAAGGAGCAGAAGAAGCGCAGTAAGTGGAGAAGACAAGGAGAAAGAAAAAGAAAAAGAAAAGAGCGATGACAAGGAAAAAAATAGAAGAAAAAGAATGAGGGAGGAGAGAAGAAAAACGACGGAAAAGATTAGAAAAAATAGGAGTATCAATAAATGAGAAAGGGAAAGAAAAAAGTGAAAGAAGGCGATTTCGATAATGTTATTATTACCCTATTTTTTTTATTCTTCATTTAGCGGGGTATAGTGGTCCAAACATAAGTAGCTCTCATCAAAAACAAAATCAAGAGAGACAACCTAAAAATGTTTCAGCGAAATATTATTGGGTTCTAACTTCTAAAATAGACAGGTTACGAATGTTTTATGGATATTTTTTTAGGCAAATTGACAACTTAGTCATGAGGCTTTGATCTCACAGGCACATTTTTTCAGATTCAGTGTAGATTATTTAATATTTCACATCACATACAGAAATAAATTAAAAAGCGTGGCAATGCACAAAGTACATTCAATACAAAGTACATTCATTCTTCGAATGAACAATAAGTTGCATACATAATAACTGTTCAATATGAGAGAATACAAAGTTAGATTGATATATGGAACAGCATATAGAAAGCTGAGCTTCTATTGTATAGACTCCCTTCGTAGGAGTGAAACACAGACATCATTGTCATAAGGAAAACACAGACAAAAATATAAAGAAGAAGGATAAGAAGAAGAAGAAAAAAAAGACGTGAGTAGAGAACGTCATTTGGTTGGGGTCGTGAGATAACTTGTTCAGCTGTTTAGGTGGGAAAAACCCTGATTATTATTATACAGTGAAAGTATGCAGTTCTTACTTCAATTGGGAGTTCGTTCCAAAGTTTTGGTCCAGTGGGGATGATTGTATTGTGTGTGAAAGCTGTTCGCGGGTCCGTGGAAGGTAATCAGATTGTTTTTGAAGTGGGGTGGTGTTGTATGTTTTCAGAAACAGGTATGCCTATTGTTTGCTGTTATGACTGCTCGTTTTGTACGAGTTAAGCGTGGTTCATGAGGGATTTAGAGCTATTTCCCCATGTTAGAACTCCGTCATTTCAGGATGGTGGTAGCAGTAGTGTCGAATACAGGGAGAGCAAAGCATGGGAAGGAGACTATGTTTTTAGTTTTCTAGGGTTGTCAGAGGGATTAGGGGGCCTAGTCTGTATGAACAGACATATTTGTTAACCGACTCAACTGTGATCATGATCTCCTCAGCCTAGTAACCAGCCTACTGAGGGAAGGGCTGTGTATAATTGTAGCACAACATACTATCTGTTTCGTGAAGAAAAATACACATGGTAGTACCACCGCAAGGAATGTACTTTAAGTCGTTGGGCACATTATCCATTATTGATTTGTGGGGGACCAGCTATACTGTATACGCAATATTGATATTTGTTTCAAAATTAATTGGTTACTGCATATTAATGAACGTAATTCGACCTGGAACTCTTCAAACAATTTATGTTAATCGGTATCCCTTTAATACTGAATAACCTAATCCCCTAAATACCTAACATGGTAGAAATACTCCAGCAATGAGATACACACATAACCACTTCAGTGACATATTTTGCGTGTATAGTTCGTGCGCGAAATGCATGCCGTCTGCACAAACACCTCTCAAATAGAGAATAAAATATGCTGTCATGGTAACCAAAAGCTTTAAAAATGATTTCAATGTATAGTTCGTGCGTAAAATGCATGTCGTCTACCCAAACACCTCTCAAAATAGAATAAAGTATGCTGTCATGGTAACTCCTTATGAAAGCTTTCAAAATGATTTCAATGTCAATTTGATACAGGACGAAAGGTAGGTTATAAGCATTATGATATTGCGTAAAAAATGGATAATTTTTTAGAGCATTCAAGTCCTGCTAAGAGTGGTAGAATGGATATCAACAGCAGACCTTCGTGATGCCTAATCGAAATCAATAATCGAGCAGATACGTCTAGTGCGTCATACCATCGCGGGAAGTTCAATAAAATGGCGAGGCACAGTGAGATTTCGGTTTGCTAAGAATATCGTGATTTTTATCTCTTTCAGATATTTCGATGGGGTTCTATATTGGTCATTATGAAGGATGAAATGAAGCTCTCAGCATAATCTATTTATCATTTGGGTTCATATTTCCTTTAAAAACTTCAAGAATTACTAATACAATTAACTGCTACTGATTAATAATCTTATTTTCAGTATATCACTCAGGCCAAATAACTCTCAAACCTATATCCTCTAACACCGCATAACTATTAACAAAATGAAACTCTAACTAAAGTTAATCTGGGTAACAGTCAACTAAAGGACAATATAAACATCTCCTCCACGTATTGTGCCTCCATGTCCAAGAATTTAAGTCAAGTGTAGGCCTAAACATCGTTCTGGTCATAGAGTAGACTTATTCCCCACTTCAAAGCTTGGCCTTGGTTCTGATCAATTATAGCATTTTCATTATTGCATTCAACCTTTGCGGTGGAGATATTTACCTATTAATCAAAGTACATGATAAATATATGTTTGTGTGTGTGTGTGTGTGTCATAGCAGACACAGAGGTATTTAACCATACATTTATACCATTAACCTAGAGATTGTTTCAACACGCGATAACTCACAATAATGGACGTTCTAGATATGCTTTAGCCTATCAGTACTGTATTGATCACTGTGTACATGTATTTTACGCATGTGTCTTTTCTGCTGATCGAGCTCAAACAGACTCTCCCGTCGTAATATAAAGGATTAAACTAGAACCATAAACTAGAACAAGAAATAGCATACTAAACAAATAAACTAAATGTGCACAGCTAGGGTCATCGATCGACTCCAGCCATCTTCTTTGCGACGTGCTGTGTTGTTACCCCCGGAAAATGACGCACACATCGACCCAGCCCAGTATAAAGCCGGCGTGTAGGCCTACATAATCGATTAACACGCGCCTTAAAGGTACCCTGACGTCAAAAAATATGTTGACTTCTGTTGATGCAACTAAGTATGTTTATTTCAAAATCACTAACTGCTCAATGTAAATTCATGTCATATGTTTTAACATTATTTTTCTATATTTTTCTGAGCACTGCTAAGCCCCGCCCCCCAAAATCCTTCAGCTCAAGATTCCCATCGTGACATCATCAAAGGTAGAAATGGGCAGTACAATAGACATAATTTATACACCTAACTATCTATTGCAATGACTACCTCCAGCTGCTCAAAAGAGCATCCTATGTCTTCACACACCATCTAACACAACCTTTCATATGAAAATAATCGTTTGCATGTCACAAATTTGCCAGCTATGCCAAGGAAGAGGCAAGAAGTTTGCATTGTATATCAAACACGTGATGCTATTAATAAGCAATTGCAGGTAGGAATTGCAATGAATATCTATGTGCATAACTTTGTCTATTTTTCAGTTTATTTCTACATTTGATGATGTCACGATGGGAATCTTGAGCTGGGGAAATTCTTGGAGGCGGGGCTTAGCAGTGCTAAGAGAAACGTAGATTTTTTTTAAATACTTAACATATATTTTCATTGCACAGTTAGTGATTTTGTAATATACATACTATTATACTCCAACAGAAGTCGACAGATATTTTGATACCAGGGGACCTTTAAATCACCAACCAACGACAACAACAATAATATCAACAACAACAAATCTATTCAATCTATTCAACGGTGTTCTGCTGACCATCCTGCTCACTACTGTCCCTTTAAGTAGACACCCCGACAGGAATGTAGCCTAGGTACTAGGCTGTGAGGTGCATGGACACAACCCAGCCTGTCAACAACTATATCTGGTAACACAGACTACGCCCTAATAACCTTATAGCTCCTCTGGCTTCTTCTTCCTCGAGTGAAGATGGGATTGGGGCATAGTCTGTCTTACCAGACATAGTTTGTTAGAAGACTGGGTTGTGTCCATGCACCTCACAGCCTAGTACCGAGGCTAGCAGGAATGGATTAACTCCTTCATCCAACCCATGCTCCGGTGAGTTCCTTGAAAAACAGTACCGACGTCTCGAAAAAGAACAATGGGCATGACGAAACCCACTTGTTCACCCAAAACCTACACACTTGCAGTACCCTGTGTATTACATTAATGGACACGCTGGATCCTAAAATGTGCCCGTGTGGTATTGGCTGTACATTTACTTCAAGCTACTCTCACACAGTTTCCCTTCTTTAACTAAAACATTTAATCTCACATCCATTTATCTAGTGTCATCGCCATTAAATGTATTGTGCTCAGTGAAATGCCACACTGTTTAGCAATACGAATCAGCCACGATAACAAACTGATGCAATATTGCAATATATACGCTGAAAAAAACTAGGAAAATTTACTCGTGTTATTATGTTAACGTTTTCCCAGAAAACAGAAAAAAAAAATCATCCAAGTGTCTTAAATAATACAATTAGAATTGGACGTACATATACACGTAGTGGTAGGATAGTGAAACATCCGGTTTTAGTCAACTTGTAAATAATGTGTATTATAAATGTTACCATCTATTTTATATATTCTCACTAGTCAGTTGTATTCATGTTTAGTTACATTCTTTACGCGTGTAATTTCATACATTATATAATCATTTATTGTTGTTGTTCTGTGAAATTAATTAGGTAGTATGTTCACGAATTGTATTCGCAAGTCTGTTATACATTTTATTATTATTTATGTTTGTTTGTACTCTCATACCCCGAGAGGGGGTCTTTAGAGTCAATAAAATTCTAACAAAAATTCTAACAAAATACGCGTATACTATGCCAAATACTTCATGATCACATCTAGATCCACCTCACATGGACATAGGGTAATATCTAACCGAAACCTGTCAACATCAGTAACCATCAAAGCGTATGATATTTCACATGATTCAGATCGAACCATTCCAAATAAAATTCATCACAAACGAACTGAAATAAAGTCATTCCTTACCTGGCAAACAGGGCGGTACATATATGACGTTGGCTGCTGCTGCTGCTGCTGCTGTTGTTGTTCAATGGAATTCTCATTTATATCTTGAATACAGTGTGTACGCCATCAGCTACACGTTTTTACTACAGAGTGGTTGTTATTGTTGTTGTTGTTGATGCTGGTTGATTATGTATACGGCGGCATAATTGTGGGTCGATCGCAGCTAAGTAGTAAGCTAAGTAGGTGACTGGCTCTTCGGAAAGGATTCTACGACCCTGTACACATTTAGTTCTTGGTGAACCGTGAAAGAGCTGAGCGTTAATAACGAGAACTAGTGCGTTCCTAAAGGAAATCCGATGAACCTAAGAAGGAACGATCGTCTAGAACAGGAAGCGGAAAAAGTTCCTTTTTCGACAGACAGCCGAAATTTGCATTATTTAGCTAACTCTTTCATCCTAAAAGAGGGCGATATTTATTCAAGGGGGTCGAGTAAAAATGGGGCATGGAAATCTCCTTCTTAATATTAAGGTTTGGGGTATTTGATATCTAATCGGACAGCAATTTTCGTCAGTTTGATTCATTTTGATGGTTTCTTCGATGAATTAACAGCTTTAACTCGACAAACTTAGGTTAGGATTAAGATTCGGACAGCAATAGGGTTAGCGGTAAGGGTTATGGTGGGGTTTAGAGAGGTTAACATGTGACTTTAGAACATTACGATCTCCCACCGCAACTCGCAGCTTCAACACAAAAATTTCACCCCTGGTTATAGGGGGCAAATGATCCACATTTGGAGTACTCAGTGCTTAAATCGTGCCGAACAAATTGTTCGGCCCTAACAGCTTGAGGATTTGTGATTTAATTATTGATTACTCCAAATATGGATCATTTGAGGACAAATAACTTTCAGCAACTTTCTACAAATGGACAATACATGAATTTAAGACCATTTAAAAAAAAACTTCTCTATTAAATTTGCTGTTTTCCTCTCTAATGACAGGAACGAACCTGTAACATCTTCCTTTTGTTTTCTTTCTTTTTTCGTTCTTTTTGAAACCCCATTGATTCTCTTAGATTTTATTTTAAAGTATATTGTCAAAATATATGCCTTCGACTAATAAAGTTTTCGGAGGTAAAATGCCAATCGACCAAAAGAAATACAAAGAAATCCCAGTGATCGGAAGCTAATTAGAGAAATTTATTCCTTATTCATAATTTGTAGTTAAGTGAATCTGAGATGACAAAGTCTGTATGCGCGAGCATGCGATAGAAAAAAAATGCCACAAGTAATACACACAAATCCCATAGAGCAAAAGTTTATTTGGAACACAAAGGGTTAATGGTCATTTAAGATAAATGAGCCGAAATAAATGGGAAAGAAACTCTCAAAGAGAATGACAAAGTGAGGGATTTAACAGAAGAAGGTCGCAAAAATCACATTGCAAAAGGAATGGAAAACTGACCCTTTCCTCACAAGGATGCCAATCAGGGGCCTCGCGTTCTTAAAACAGCGCCTTACCCATTGAACCACAAATCTTCCCATTCACTTAACACGTAAAGCATATAGAGGGGCTATAATGATTTAGAAATCAATTTTCAAGCCGAAATTTCGCCATGATCCCGACATCTGATAAAAAGATGGAGATCACGTTCCAGAAAGCCAGTAGATTCAACTACAACGTACTAAAATTAAGAGTAACAGATCCAAACATAGACAAGATACAGCTCCTAAAAGATCGTCATGTGTATTGCGTATTTGACTCATTCGCACGACCTTATTATTGCATGGAAGTAGCTCAAAATGGCAGGATGTCATGTATGTAGTGTCAGAAACATGAATCTAGTAAACAAAAAACGATATTCTGACGTTGCGTTCGCGTTACGCACGGAAAAACGCGCGCACGCGCGGAAATTTCTGAAATACTAGAAATAGCCTGAAACATATGTAAACCAATGTCTACTTGATTTAAAGCGTTATAAAATTTTGCACGCACGTTAATGCACGAACGTACGCGTACTCACGCGGTTTTTCATTGAGTAAAATTTTCATGTCTTTAACTTTGTGCATGTTAAATTTCATTTCATGTAGATGAGCAGCTCTAGAGCTACATGAGGTAATAGGTTTTCATTAAAAAAAAAAATGCAATGACAAGTTTACCTATACATAGTGAAAAATTGTTGAGATATAGATGACACAAAAAAGTCGTTCTTAGCTTACGAACAGCGTGGTGAAACACGCTCATGGTCAGGTATTTATCGTCCAGTATGGTTACGCTGTATAGAGATATGCGCCTGTGACTTTCGTTGATGAGTGAGACAAGCCTGAGGAGATACCAGCCACATCATTCCATGATGAAGAGGACGGAAAGTCTGGAGATGATGAGAACGATGTTGAAAACTTCATGTAACTCAGTGGACTCTCAAATACAAGCTGTTGTGTGTAGCTGTTCACATATCATCATTCTTCTTAAATTATTGAAGAAAATTGTGTCCCTCTCATATAATCATAAACGAAATATTCGTCGACATTTCAGCCATTTCTGGACAGATATCGAACAAATGTAGTCCATTCTATGATTAACATTCTTCGATTACATCTTTAGAGATGCATTGTGAGTATTGTAACCAGTGGCGTAGACAGGTTCGTACACCTGGGGGGGGGGGGGGGGGGGGGGATGACTCGGCTGCCAACGCTCGAGAGGGAGCGAAGCGATCGAGCCGGGGGAGGGTGGGAGGGGGGGGGGCGGTGTCCTCCCTCCCACGGTAGGGAGCTTTTGCAATTTTGAACTTGAAATCGTGCAACCTGATGCATACTTAATGAGGTAAAATACCACACACAAGCGTGCACGCACACACACACATACTCACACGCACACACACACACGCACACACACACGCACACACACACACACACACACACACACACACACACACACACACACATACTACGTGTTGACTGGACAGTCATAGTTTCGAAAAGATCTACACACCATGGCATACGAGTACAGAATGAACTGACACTTATTTTGCAGTGAGGGTTCGTAATGGATCCAGGGGTAGTTTGGGTACCATTTGGCTTGAAACAGGCATCAGTTTCATCATCATCTTTCGCCTCAGATGCTCCATCACCCTCAACGGCACTTTCTTCTGGTTGAACTTCCGGAAGAACATCTCCGACATCATCCGATTTTGACGTAGACGGCTGTTCGTCATCATATTATTCTTTCTCATTATGCTTGAAAAAGAAGTGATCTTTGATGTTTTCAACTTCTTATTATGAGCCATCCTAGAATCCAAAAATCAATTCACGCTGTGAATTATGACTTTTGAAAAGTTACATTTTTGCCTCTAAAAAGTGCCCACTCATTTGATTAGTTAATAAGGTGAGGAACAATCCTGCCAAATTATTTTTCCCAAAACCTCTTCGATAAAAAGTTATGGTATGTTGCTTGGTGAGGACAAACCACAAGATAACCCACAAAATACTTTGTGTGTAAGATTTTCTCTTTTTTACCGTCTGAATTGGCTTTCACCGTGTGAAATACATGTACCAATAAACACAATTACAATAATGATGAGGATTATTATCATCATCATCATAATTATTATTATTAATATAATTGTTATCATTATTATTTTAACTATTACTGTATTATCATCCTTATGATTTATTAAGTAAGCAAGTATCATTCCCCAAAACCTGGGGGAATGAATGTACATGCCACCCCCCACACCTTGTGAAGTGGGGGGATGCATCCCCCTCATCCCCTCCCCTCCCCCGTTGTCTACGCCCCTGATTGTAACTGAGATGCATTGTAACTGCGGTAAGTATATTTTCCGGTAGCAGCTCAACTATTGTCTCAGCGAAAGCACAATATGACTCTAAACTGATTACAGGCCTGATGGTACTTACTGTCATTAAAATGAAATCAATTGATTAGACTTGTTTTTGTCAAGACAATTTTATGCTCACTTCTGCACTCTATACTGAATTTTTTTACATTGGTCATGCACCCCGACACACACACACACGAACACACATTCTAAAGGTCTGGCGATCCACTCCTTTGGAATGTTCTATAGAACATGCTGACGCCGACTCGACTGGTACTGATAGTTTTCATTCTTTAATTGCTGATCGTTCCGTACACTATGGTCATTCAGAGACCAGACCTACCAGCACATTCTGTTGCACATTTTAATGATTAGGGTGTATTCATTCCACTGAAGAAAAATACAATGTTGTATAAATTCAACGGTATTTAGATTGAAGGATATCTCGCTCGAGAACTCCCATTTGAATACAGGAAATGGCTTAAGTCAGAGTAGGTTACGTGAAGCAAGAAAAACAATTTTGATACATGGAACTGAAATCCGTTTACTGCACCGTATATATATATATATATATATATATATATATATATATATATATATATATATATATATATATAAATGTCTGAGATTATACATGTACAACAGCTTTGGCAACTCTTTTATTTAAATATTTTGTGAAAGAAATTGATTAAGAGAATAATGGTAGGCGTAGCTTAAATCAAGGTTCCCCAGAGCTATCTGCCCTTTGGAAAAATTGTTGATGCCGAAAAAATGTCTCTGCCGGGAATCGAACCCCGGGCCCCCAGCTTTGAACGCCGGTGCCTTAACCACTAGACCACAGAGACGGGTTAGTGGCTAAGGCGACCCCGGTCCGACTGACCGTCAGATTGACAGATTCTCGACACTATACCAATTATAATTTCCTTTGTCGGGTGTAGCCTTAGCCACTAACCCGTCTCTGTGGTCTAGTGGTTAAGGCACCGGCGTTCAAAGCTGGGGGCCCGGGTTCGATTCCCGGCAGAGACATTTTTTTCGGCATTAACAATTTTTCCAAAGGGCAGATAGCTCTGGGGAACCTTGATTTAAGCTACGCCTACCATTATTCTCTTAATCAATTTCTTTCACTATATATATATATATATATATATATATAGATATATAAATTGATAGATAAATAGATAGATAAACACAAATAAATTAATGACGACGCGTCTTCATTAATTTGTTTGAGTTTACATTTACATTTTCAGCGCTATCGTAACCTTATATACATACATGTACTTGTTTAAAAATACATATTTGGTATAGGGATCTGTTCGCATGGCAGTCCGCATACTGAAATGAACGCGGGAGTTGTGGTCATAACCCTGGACCAATGTTATAAACGTACCACGCACAAAAATAAAAAAGATTACCGAGCGCGTGTCATAGTGAATGCAAAAAGGAAAACGATGTGGGCTGAATATGCGTAGGCCTATCATATGTTCATATATAAACCGGAAACATATATTTTTAATGGTATACAGTAGCATGTCTGGTAACAGGATAAAGGATTGTATTACACTCACAAATATGTGCACCATTTCCACTCCTAGTGGAGTATTCTTTGCTCGCACATATCACCGTCGTATTCACATAATCGTTCATCTCCTCCCAGCTACCCATACATACTCCTGCTGGAAACAGCAATGTGGGTGAACTATATCTTTCAAGGACGCAAGTACCATGGTGGTTTCTACATGTGACCTTAAAGATTGTCCGTCCCTTTTGCAAGCTTAAAATTTGAAATCGTCTATCACGATCGTATATTGAAGAAAGTGTGATTCAAGACCATTTCTAAGAATATAGCATGTTGAAGCTTTCTGTATATGTAAAAAATTTCAGCCGTTAAATTTCAAACCGACTTTTTTTCGTACTACGAAGTACGAAGTATAATACGAAAAGTATTAGTCTTTGTTACAGTATCTATGTGGTTATTATGCATGTGTGAAATCCTAATTTCATGAGTAACTACCAAACTTTGGAGATGATTCATTCTATAGAACATTTTTTTAATAATGCGTTTTATAATTTAATAAATAGATTAATCAATAAAGCAGAAATGTCAACACAAAATGCTTAGAGCCTGAGGTAAAGACTATTAATCAGACGTTGTTTACGTGCATTATTTGAATTTTACACTACGTATCAGTTTCAAATTGTGAATATACGGCTTGCTAACATTTCTTCATATGTTTTGCCAATGTTTCGATGGTTTTGTGGTGATCTGAAAAAGGGACGGGCTGTCTTTAAGGCCTTCTGTTCACAGTCCTCATATCACGACACATTTACATATAGCAGTAGAATGCTATCTACATCCAAAGTCCCACGCTTCCCAAAATGCGTTCTGTAGAATACTTCTTCATCCAATTATGTAATTATATCTTATATCGTTTTCTGCTGCAGATGCACCACGCGGTACACCGGGGTACCGTTGAAAGCCGGGGTACAGCGTTGTACAGCGCCATCTCATGTCGTAATAGTGTACAGTTACATATGGTGATCACTATGTGTTTTCTGACTGTGGGTATTGTACGTGTGTGCATACATGTGTGCCCAGCAGAAATTCGCTTCAAATTACTGCTAGATAGGAAGAAACTGAGATCTGGAATGCAAGTGTATAACACTAGAATATCATTAATGGTGCATTATAATCATAGTCATGTTGTTTTAAGAACATTTCCATTTCATTTGGAAGAAGAAAAAAGCCGAAAATTTACGATTTTTTAACCCCTACCAATAGCTGAGTTTTCCCCCAGAACTCTGGGGAAGGGAAGCTAGACTTATGCTCATAGTGTGACGGTGCAATGTGGTTGCGCAACAGGAGCAGTGAGCGGGCTGGTCGGAGAATGTGGCTGCCTGCAGTGCTACTACTAGTACTAGCTGCCGACTGTTGGCAATTGAGTAGATCTATTTAGTATTCAGTTTGACTGGATAATATTTGTTTAGTCACAGGCTTATATTTGCTACCTTCATCATTTTTGTGTTGATTGCCCAGCAAAAACACAACATATTTATGACTGTACGAAATGGAGTTGTCACTTTTCTTGTGCTACCAGTCTATGGCTAAACAAGCTTTTTTTTCTTTCCAGGCAAGATAAAACGGAATTTCAGATTTTGTTTTAACCGAATATCACTACCCTTATTTTTAGTTGAATGAAATTAACTTTTTAAATTTGATAATGTGTAATTTGCGGGAGCCGAGCTTGCCAGCGTGCAGCAAGTTACTGATTTTGTCTCCAAATTACTGATTTTAGCTTTATGATTACTGATTTATGCTCTGAATGGTTGGCATCCCTGAACTATATGTATCATTATTGAACAATGCAGATTAGAACAGAACATGAAAATAAGAATAAATTATCATTTGCATGCATTATTGTTAAATAAGATTATAAAAAAGAAGAAAAATCTGTATAAAACACTAAAAAATACTTCTACACATTTTTTGGTAACCCAGGGTACATCGCAAAAAGTAAAAATGAATAATTCAACAAAATGGTAATTTTTCGTTTAGTACCCCAGGGTACCAAATATGTCATATGCTTATTATATAACTTAATAAAGACAATTAAAATTCATTTTCTAAATAGAAATATAAGGATTCTTGACTATGTCGTAGTTTTGAAGTTCGTAGTGACTGCTCAAACAATATTTGATGTTTGTTTTCATTTAATGCAAGGCTTCTTTCAAATCAAACATTCCAAGGTATGTCTTTCCTGCATTACGCTGTTAAGGCAACTTTAGATAAAAAATTTTTAAAGATGAACATAGAGATGGGAATGAGAGAATAAGGAACATGAAAGTTAAAAAAAAAATGAAAGGCAGACATACGCATACACACATGAAATAAGTGGAGTAAATAGAATACATGAGAGGAAGAGGAAGAGAGAGAGAGAGGTGAATGTGTGAGCAAGCGAAGAAGAATTGAAAGGGAGAATGCACATACGATAATGATAATAATGATAATAATAATGATGATGATAATAAGAATAATAATAATAATAATAATAATGATACTAATAATAATAATGATGATGATAAGAACAATTATAATAATAACTATTATAATAATCATATTGACGCCAATGAGAACTGACGTCCAATCTCACGATATAATATTATATTTATACATGTACGCCAAAAATTATCTTGTAGCAGGGAATACGTATTTTTTTTTTTATATAACTTTCTCTTCGGGTCTCTAATAACTATTAATGATCGCTTCAGGATGTAATAAAAATACGATATACACGCGCACACAAGTATACTAGTACTATCACATCAACGTACTTTTACTATTAAGTGGGTTGGCAGCTGAATGCCACGTTCAGTTGGTTTTTGCTTCCGGTCGTTTTCAGTTTAGCTATTTCTACTTCGGACCAGGGCCAAAAAAACATCTCAAAATGCGCTATCGGCGTTGCGAAGGAGACATGGCGTCCAACCTCACGGTACGTACATTAAATATGCTAAGAATCGTCTCGTGTCAGGGATAGTGTGTATTTTTTTTCTCATAACCTCGAAGGTTATAATAAGAGTACTGTCTGTAAACTCAATATTGTCATCACAGTAAAGATTTTGATAAACCAACAACCAAGTATGTATTAGCGATATTGCTCTAAAGCGGTTTTTGTTTTCATTTAATTGTCTTAGACCGCGTGTGCTTGGTGGATTTCTTGCCTTCAGAAAACGTTGTTGTGGATTATCTTCTTCTTGGTGAGCAGCGGAATATATCGAGCATGTCCTACTATGGCAGCCTTAGACGGTTAGTGTCCATACTTAAACTTTCCCTAGCATTGGTTTATTCTTCCACAAATAACACAAAGAAGTATTTTGTATGGGACCTTAAGGGTTAAAGGGGAACTTTGGTCAAAACCGAGGAAGATGAACATATTTACTGAGATCATGTAGGTCAATATGTTCACTTTCACTTGAGTCGCGTGGAAACCTTTTTGAAATTCACACATATTCGGTTTATATATATCATCAAGTCGATTACATGAAAATGTCGAAGAGTATGCAATTCACCATCATGAAATATATCAGGTAAAGCTTACCATAATGATGTAAATCATCTCAGATGTACTGTACCGATAAAGGGTTACTAAATTAGAAAAATAAGTTCCCACAATCTATCCAGGGATGTGTTATGGAAGGATATGAAACAACTTTCTTTCTTTGAACCCATGCGTGGCACCGCCGAAGAGAAATGTCTTCTCAGCATGTGCTTTTCAGGTGTTTTAATAATAACGAACAGGATTGCGTAGCAACGGTTTCTCAGATAGAACAAAAGAAATGTAGAGTCTTATTTCGCTTGTCCAGCTCTGTTGGATTGCATCAATACTTTTGTGAGGAAAAGAGATATCAGCGAACAAAAATAAACAGTTTTTTTCTATTTAAATATCTCAGTTGCACGCAAATGCACGCAAGCTCTGTTAATGAAAATGAATAGCGTAAGATATCATTTTGATAATGATTGAATCCCACATTTGCGGAAATCTGCGGAAATTGAAGGAATTTGTTAATTGTGTAAGTAAGAATATTATCTTATATCTCCGTTTGTGCATCATTCAACAATTATTTAGAAGAAAACTGAGTACAGGATCTTTAGTGGTGCTGCCCGTAACTTTCTTGAAAATTGCACAAAAATGTGATAAGAAACATAGCTTCCACAGACAAAACAGCGAATTAAAGATATTGCTTTCCAAGTTGACAGCAGCTAAATGTCGGTGCCGCGCATGGGACATCAAAGCATTGTAATGATTGTGGAATGCTTTTGACATGCATTAGCACGCTTTAGTATCCATACAGATGTTTGAATATATTATGCTCGAGTTGCTCCTCCTTCCTAACATATTCCTAATCTATCTAAAATTATATCACATTCGTTTGCCGCAATGAAGTCTCATTTTGACGCAAATTTGAAAAAAAAAAAACCCGCACGCCTCCAGTGACGGATGAAAAGTCAAAATGCCATAAATGCCAGCGGCGTAAATAAAATGTTTTATTCACGCAATTCAAACAATAAGTTATCAATGAGAACCCCAAAGCTTGTCCCAGGTTAGTCAGAGTAGCAACAACGAATAGATTCAAAGTGCATTTCATCCATTGAATCTGAATGACAAGATACAGGTGAATTCAATAACGCGTTACTACACAGTTAGGGGGAAAGTTGTGAATACATTACGGAAATGGTCTATTGTTGACTTTAGTACAATTTATGGAATTTTGACTTCTCATACGTCACTGGAGGCGTGCGGTTTTTTTTCTTCAAATTTTCGTCAAAATGAGACTTTATTGCGGCAAACGAATGGGAAATTCGTTTTTAGTTGATATTTTTACATAGATTAGTGGGAACTTATTTTTCTAATTTAGGCAAAATGGGATAATATAATTGACAACTTGCAGATGACTCTTAGATGGTTATGGATTAGCATAGTTTGTTCCATTTCGAACACATACACGTGAAGCACATTGCGCCCCATATTGTTTTAATTTTCTCCCATAGAAAATACATAATGCAAGTAATGGTTCCCCTCTCTATTTAAACTACCAACTTGTGTCTGTCCATGGACCTATCATGGATGGACTGCGCTCGGATAGATTTCCTTTGATCTATGAGGTCCGCCGCCTCATAACAATTCAAGACATTCAGGTGTTTTAAACAATCAGCTGTATTTCTAATTAGGTAGTGCCTTCCTCTGAATAACAAAAGAAAATCTGTTTTGAGAAGTATGACAACCGTTCAGCCTTCGCTGGGAGCTCGTAGCCGATCATTTGGGATGAGCGAAGGAAATTTTTGAAAAAAAAATTGTAGAAAGAATTTGGTCCGTAACTTTTTCGGACACCTCCGCACACGAAATTGAGGTTGTTTCCATGAAAGATGAAACACTCAATAAACGATTTACAGGATATTTTTAAGGAAATATGATTCGGAAATGTGCGATATGGAGGCATTTCTCTGGCATGTTTTCTACAGTATTCTCCTTTTATCACAAAAACGAAGCAACAATATAATCTGAAATTCACAGAATCGTATCTTTATAAAATGTAATACTACTGCACATGCACTTCAGTTCATGAAGTGGCTCTGAAATCTTCTGTGCATACAGAATATATATTCCTCAAAATGCATCCTACATTTTGTCATGCTTGTTTGGCGGCGGATCTCCCTCGATCAAAGAGCCAAACGCGTCAAGTATTCCATTGTGATATCAATGCACGCGACTGCTGTAGGAATAAATTACACTTCGTGCTGACTCCATTCCTTACACCTCTCTGGTCTGTCCAAACATTCGGGTAAGAGTTAATGGAGTCAGAGGGGCTTTGTTTAACTCACCTGTGCATTCTGATCTCCTATTTGACATCCCACATTCTTTGAAAATTAGTTTGCTACTTATGATGTACTAAGAAGCGAGCTTTTCGTAACAAATCGCCTCATCGCATATAAAGAAAAGCCATCCCATGATGCACCACACAGCCACATTCGGATTTTGTTTGTCCGCTCTAGTGTATAACACCGGAAGCGGACATGACTGCATTTATAGCGTCACATAACAATGATAACGGTCAAATTCGGTTACAGACTGTGCATGAAATTGGACGGAGCAAAATGTATGGCATTTTAATGTTAGTTTAACGCTAAATCAATTTACCTAGCAGCTGTATAGTTTCTTTGGTGGTACGAGTTAAACGGGAAAAAATGCGACCGCCTTTTTAGCATCAAGCTCTTATCAATTAATAATGTTAGATTACCATGACTGTGTATGTGGCTGCGAGTGGCTGTTGCTTTTAATAATACAATGTATATGCCATTGCGTCATGTCTATGCCATTGCGTCATGTCTATCTGGATATTGTCACACGACATTCATTGTCCACGTCATGGTCAAGGTCATGGTCAAGGTCTCAATCGTTTTTGTTATCACGATATGAGTGCATGTCCTTGTCCATGTCCTTGACATTGTCCTTGTCATGTTGTTGAGTAACTGACTAGATAGAGATGTGGGTAGCCGTACATACGTGTGGGGGAGATGTATGGAGATAAAACGAATATTTAACTATTGATCTTACGTGATTTGTAGCCTTGCCAAAGTATTTCACCACAAATCTCTTCTAGCATGACTCGGAGATTTCATTGCAGCGAGATTATGGTGACCAAGGCTTGTTTCCTCTTAGTTGTGTAGCAATGGATTTAGCCTGGTGACAACTTGACAGTTATAGCTTTTGCGGTGTGACGGTATCGTCTATCAAATAGCAGTATTGAAGCTAACCTGTAATGAAATGAGTTATGTGAATTATTTATTCTCGTGTGGTGGAAAGCATGTTAAAAAGAACACACATTAATGGACACGACAGAGGTCATGAACGTTACATATCTTTGTCTCCAGGTTTATCCTTTGACTTTGGTATATCATTAGCTTTTATGCCATATTCTTCTGTGGCTAGACAAGTGAAATCAGCCTGATCCTGGTGATAGTATACCACTCTGATCACTCGCAGCTCCTTTAATTACTTTGGTGACAAAATTGAAGTGTCATTTTATGACGAACGTCACACCAATATAACGTTATGACTGCATTGTCATTGTCATATTTTTATAGAGAAATTGGCAAAATGAATATGTGGGCGAATCTAAATACGGACAGCATTTTTAATGGTCCGTTTTCATTCACAAATATAAACGAGCATATAAACAAGGGGGTTACTTGCTATTTATCTCTATGTTGCAGATCGGTGGATTGATGGCAGCAGATTATATAAGTACATTTTGAAACGAAGCCTGGCATCGAACTGTTCTTGAATCATTGCACAACGCTATATGTTACCACCTACTGAAGACAGCTTTCAATATGTTATATCAATGTTCACTAACACTCGGCTCTGAAGCTTGATGTGATCCCTGGTGTAATATAGACAATGATAACCTGCTCTGATGTGCGTTTTGTTATGTGTTTGTAAAAGAGAAGGATTTTTTCCCCATTGTCGCCATACTAAATATTTGTTAAGCTGTATCTGGTAAATATATATATATATATATATATAATACTATATAGCAATATATATATAGTCATAAAAGTTAACTTTTGCGAGGTGGGTATTGATGTCCATACGTTATATAATGAGTAAAATTTGATCACGCGACTAACTTCTGGTTAGATTCTGCTGTACTTATCTGGCCATGAACTGGCCAAACCAAATATATATTAATGCGTTAGCCTTGAGTATTAAATAAATGATAAAAAGTACCTTTATTCACGTATTTTGGCTGGTAAAAAGCGGTCTGCTTTATGCTGTCTGGATGTGCAGCTTGCCAACTTCAATACACTGCATTGGGTGAGGTATATTGAAACAAAGAACGGAAAGTATAAGTCAACTGTGAATGGTTATATTCAAAGTATCCATGCCAATACTAATAAGTATGGTATGTTGCCTGTAGGACGAAATTATAATGCGTACGTCGAGCATTTATGCGGTACACCACATGCCACATCCATAATATGATTTTATGTATGTACTCACTCACTCACTCAAGTGCCATATCTTGTGACGTTGGTGACCATGAAATGCCAGGCTTTTCTTTCAATTGCCAATCTTAGAAGCTCAATCTTATTCAATCTAATCCACGTTGCAATGATCTGCAAAACGTTACAATTTGGTGTGTTTTTCTTTCTTTTTTTTGGCGTCTTTGGTGTATGTACTCCTAGGTGTTAAAATTTGACATTTGACACTTTTAAACATGATTCAAAATCAGTTTTAACTCACATCAAGCTGAAATTGAAACATCATAAAATCAAGGGATGTCAATTTTTTTAGAGGCAGGTTATGTAACATTTCATCAATAACTTTTCTTACAATAATGAGATTTTCACTTTTGCACAAATTTGGATCTGACAATTTGTGTGTATCAGATAATTGATTCAGATCATAACACTGATCAGTGTGCATCACACATGCCAACCCGCAACTTCTTTTCTGCCAGAAGCATCATGCATCATTAACGACGCTGTGATGACAGTTGCTAGTGGACTAAACAGGTGTAATACAAAATGGTTATTGTTGTGTTCTGAAATAATTATCTCATACACACAACTTTTGAGATCCAAATTTTTCCAAAAGTTAAAAAAAATCCCATTACATATTCTTAGGAATGTTACAAGAAAGGTAACCTATGAAATGTCACGAAACCTGTTTCCAAAGAAAAAAAATGACATCCCTTGACAATTTCATATTTCAATTTCAGCTTAATTTGAGTTGAAACTGATATTTTAATCATTTTTTCAAAAGTGTCAAAAGTTTTTTTAACGCCTAGTAGATGTACAAAATGCACACACCTTCCTGCTAATAGAGAACTCGGTACCGTACTATCATCATAGCATCTAAAAACCACCGAAAACGACACAATTTTGTCAGGAGTCGTAAAGGCTTTCGGCTGTACTTGTGACGTCACGTTCTTGCATGAATCCAACGACGGGGTCATGCAGATCGGCCAGTCGCAAGGGACTAGTCAACTGATCGTGTCGTGTCGTTTGGGTGGCCTTTACATACATTGGCTCGCACACGCACCAATTTTTCGGAAGTGCCCGAGTCGTAATATCTATCCCATATTGCATTGCGATCGTCCCGTGAAGTCTATATCCGGGACTCTGTTGTATAGCCGATTGCGAACATTTATTACAAAGTTGATATGTTTTGGAAGATCGCTCATTGTGATATGGGGCCCACTTCTCGCAGGCCTAACATGGCATGATAGGAATGACATTGCGTTATACATTTGAACGGAGATGCGTTATTTAACTCATTTTATTACGTCTTTAAAAACGGAGCCAACTTTATGTTGGTAGTAAATGAAATATTATAGGTTGCTTTCCCCAATAAACGAATATTGCTCCAAGTAATCTGCTGGTAGAGTACTATTACAGTAAAACTAGTCTTCAGAATAAGTTTTTTTTTTCCAGACTAGAAAACGAAAATTGGATCTTCGCCCATTGGCTTCATGATGAATGCGTTTTTAAAGTAAAATATACGATGCACACTATACAAGCGCCTCACGAATAAGCATACTGTTGTATAATGATTCGTCCACTAACTACCCATTTTTGGACAATAAGCCTTCTCCAAGATGTTTGACGTTATTCAAAAAGTAATGTACCACAGGAGCAATTGTTGAACCAGTTGTCCGCGCGAACAATGTACAATTTTACTTTGTTTCATATATGGAGAGCCAATTTCCAATAAGGATATTAGTATTTGCTCAAATAGAAACATTTAATCTTTTGATGGAGTAATAATTTAAGACTAAATAAACGAGCAAAAACCAACTGTTGTCACATTCAAATTTCCGTTTCGCATAGACGTCTGTACAGCGTGAGATTAAGAATACTGTGTTTCTCTCAAATTTTCAAAGTGGATTCAGCTCCTTTGGGGAATAAACAGACATATGTGGAATAAGGAGGAGGAGGAGGAGGAGGAGGAGGCATATACATATATATACAATGTATATACATATTGTACGAATAAGTAGATTTGAAAGGACCGTACATATATCTTGTATTTCCATACGTGCGCATGAATATTCACATAATTGTTAAAATTATGATTAAAAAACACATAACAGAAACAGTGATAATAATAGCTGATTTTTACGAAAAACGTTTTCCAACTATTAACTAGAAGGTTTGGTAAGAAGCGGTATAATGTTTAATATTTTTTAACGATGCGATTATTATCACTGTAAAAGTAATGGACATGAACAATCGGGTTAATGTTCGTTATGACATTATGTCACGAGTGTATTAGTAAGCGTCTGCTTCATGAAGTGTTGATTTAGCTAACGATGACATTTTTAGCGAACTATAACGCAAACTAACGGAGGTAATGATTGTGTGCGCCAAAAGTATTAGTATAGAAGTTTGTGGGTTAAGTTAGTTTTCAAGGCGATATTGACGAAACGTATGGAAAAGTAAACTATGCGCTAAAATTAGATCAGGAGAGAGAGAGAGAGAGAGAGAGAGAGAGAGAGAGAGAGAGAGAGAGTGAGAGAGTGTGTGTGTGTGTGTGTGTGTATGGGGGGGGGGGGGGGTGTTCCTACGTTTTCAAGTCGTTATCGCCGTCAGCATATATCATTTAAGCAGTACGCCACCCCAATCACTAAGACGGTGTATCTGAACACACGCCCGCCCTGCACACACACAAAATCTCATTAATCCCTACAAACAATTACATTCTGAACGCACATACACACACACACACACACACACACACACACACACACACACACACACACACACACACACACGTGGCCGCTCTCTGAATAATCTGTAAGTGATGATTCGTTAGTAATGGTAGGCTGCGTTTATACTCTCATTTCTAGCCAATAATGCATTTCAATACACATGTAGAAACGTTGATTTTAAGGGTTACTAAATTAGAAAAATGTGTTACCACTAATCTATGTAAAATTATCCACTAAAATAAATTTCACATTTGTTTGCCGCAAAAAGTCTCATTTTGACGAAAATTTGAAAAAACGCACGCCTCCAGGGTATGGTATGAAAAGTCAAAATTCCATAGATTGTATGGAAGTCAACAATAGACCATTTTCGTAATGTATTCACAATTTTCCCCCTAACTGCGTAGTAACGCGTTATTACATTCACCTGCATTCAGATTCAACGGATGGCATGCACTTTGAATCTATTCGTTTTTGCTATACTCAGACAAACCTCGGACAAGCTTTTGGGTTCCCATTGGTAACGTATTGTTTGAATTTCTTGAATAAAACATTTTCTTTACGCCGTTGGCATCTATGGTATTTTGACTTCTCATACGTGCAGAGGCGTGCGTTTTTTTTTTCAAATTTTCGTCACAATGAGACTTCATTGCGGCAAACGAATGTGAAATTCGTTTTTAGTGGATAATGTTACATAGATTAATGGGAACTTTATTTTTCTAATTTAGTAACCCTTTAGTTATAGATTCCAACAACGTGTAAAGAAAGAAAGAAAAACATCCAAACGTAAAACAATTTTCTACGCCTCCCCTCCCCCACTTCCTCCCCCTCTCCCTCCCCCACCCAACTTCACACCCACACCCTCACCCCACACCCACACCCTCACCCATGTTTATTTTTGGTACCGACACACTCATTTTGTTCCCATCACAGTGTCGAACCACGAGTGCAATCGCGATTGTTTGACGAGTACTCCGTTGACATGCGAGTACGTGTTTCGTGCGTCGTGGTACTTTACCCCTGCGGGTCCCTGCGAGTCCTGCCTCTTCAACGGCACAGACTGCGAAGTGTACGGCTGCATCCCGATGGACGGCTACTCCAGAATAATCGCCACCATCAATTGGACTATCCCTGGCCCAACAATTGAGGTAGGTGGTGCAGCCTTGAGCTGCTATTCCTTGTAGGGGCAGAGGGGGTGGGTGGGTGGGTGGGTAGGGGGGGGGGGGGGGGCGGGGGGGGGGAGCACAGGCCAATGTGCCCACGACTAAATATAAACGATGGCTAGGGACGTTGTTACCCATCTCTTCCATAAGGAGGGGGCGGGGGGGGGGGGGGTTGCGGTGATGGGGAGTGGCAACCCAGGACAACACAACTAAACACAACTAAACCCATGACCAGGTACATTATCACACACACATACACGCAAGCAAACAAACACGCCACACACACACACACACACACACACACACACACACACACACGTGGCCGCTCTCTGAATGATCTGTAAGTGGTGATTCGTTCGTAATGACAGGGTGCGTTTATGCTCTCATTTCTAGCCAGTAATGCATTTCACTACACATATAGAAACGTTAATTTTTAATTATAGATTCTAAAAACATGTAAAGAAAGTTGATAAACACCCAAACCTACAACAATTTTCTACCCCTTCCTCTCCCCCTCTCCCTCCCCCTTTCCCTCCCCCTCTCCCTATCCCTCCTCCTCCCCCTCCCCCCCCCCCCCCCCCCACACACACACACACATCCACACGCATACGCATGCACCCACATATATACAATTGTATTTATACCCGTTTACATTCAATCAAGCTGGAAAATATTGACCGTTTACAATATGACGAGGCTGGTGAATATAACGTGAATATAACTCCCATCATGCGGCGCACAGAACATCATCATGATCATTCCGTCAGTGAACCTGTTGATGAATTCCATGCATGCCATATGAGATACATAAAGAGGTGCTTTCTCGAAGGTAGCGAAAAGAGTTTACTGGAAAAAAATTGCCGTAAGGGTAATATCTTTTATACTTTGCATTTGGAACAATGAGCTGGGACGGTCAAGTATATTCGTGTGAGCCTAGAGTTATCAAAGCATTCCATTAAAATAAAATAAAAGCTTACATATTAATTGGTATCGGTGTAACCTATATTTTGTTGCAATGTGCCCCGTATGCTGGTCAAAATATTAAATTTAAAGCAAGTTCAACTGAGGAATACAAAAGGACTATGGTCACGTATTGTAGGGTATAATGTTTTCTGCGGGTAGGTGGTATTAAACGTTAAATAATTGTCCTAAATATTTCTTAAATATTAGCATTCCTATTGTAGACAGAACTTATCCCTACAAAGAAATCTCATAGTTAAGCTCCTTGGTAAGTAATAGATCTTTATCCGGAAACAGTCTTAGGACCGTTTACAAGCGTTTGGCTTTGTGTTTGACACGTTGGTTTGTCATTTTGGTTATGAAAGATAAAGGCTTAGTACTTGCGGTCGCCTGAACTGAGAAAGTTATTTTGAACATCACGATCTAATAAACTCCATTGAATCGATGGTATTAACTGGAACATTTCTTTGTGAGCTTTATGATCATTGAATAACTAACTTTGCATTTTTGAGAGGCAAACTACAAAATTACATATTTTTCATGTTCTATGTGAATTGTACGTCGTTGTCCAAATTGTCATTTCACAACTGAACGTCAGTTGTACTTGTCATGCTCTTGGTTAGTGCAATATTTGACATAATTCAATATCGCCCGCAAAATGGGTCAATATCATTCCTCATCTTGTGCGTGAGGAGGGGAAATGGTTGCACAGTAGGAAGTTAAATGTTTAGCCGAAATAATAGATTTTGTAGAAATATATTTCACCAATTAACTTCTGAAGTACATTTGTCGGCAAACTGTTATTTCAGAAGTTCAGAAAAACTTTCCCTTGTCCCTTGTCCCCTTGCCTAATAACCGTTTTTGTTCCATTCATCAATTTCATTATTGTTATCCAAAGGTCTGCGAAGGGGATAGAATAGTAGTGGATCTCGTGAATAACATGCAGAACGGAGAGGGCGTCAGCATTCACTGGCACGGCATGAACCAACTCAACAATCCGTATATGGACGGGGTTAGCATGGTGACTCAATGCCCTATCATTCCTCACACCACCTTCCGGTATGATCTCCGCTTGGCATTTATTTACAAGCCAGTTCGTAGTTGCAATCTGCACTTGAGCAGATTAGTGCTGGTAGCATGGATCTATTACGGATGTACTCTGCTCAGAGAGACTTCCTTTTATATATCATGACGGCCTCATAATAATTCAAGACATCCAGTTGTTTTAAACAGTATATTCTAGAATGTTTTTAGATTTAGAAAAAGGCGATGCCCTCGTGTGAATTGATTAATAATGCTTGACGCTTCTGGCTGTGTTGTCGGTTGACATATGTGATACACAATGGCCATTGTTGCGTTCTGTAGTAATCAAAATAATTAGATCCAAATTTGTCCAAAAGTAAAAATGACATTGAATATTTCAAGGATAATTAAAAAAAAAGTAATACATGTACATGAAATGTCACAGAACCTATCTATATAAAAATTTCACATCTCTTGACTTAATGATGTGTCAATTTCAGCTTGATGTGAGTTTTCAAAAGTGTCCCAAATTTTGTTAACGCCTATATGCTCTGAAACGTGCAGGTACGACTTCCTCGCAGAGCCCGCAGGGACGCATTGGTGGCATAGCCACACTGGGCTACAACGGGGAGATGGCATCTACGGTCTGCTCATAGTCCACCCTACGAGTGTCGAGGTTCGTCCGTATACTGCTCTGGCATGAACATTTCACATTGCACTTTGTACATTGCGCAGGTCTGGATCAAGCCTGCGACAAGCGTGCGATGCACTAGTAGTGTAATAGTGCGCAGACATCGGCCGAACCTAGGACGATAAGTTTGCGATGCGTTAGTAGTGCAACAGTACGCAGGCATGGGCTGAGCCTGGGACAAGCTTGCGGTAAGCTTGGGATGCGTTCATAGTGTAACAGTGCGTAGGTCCGGGTCGAGCCTGGGGCACACCTGTAATACGCTTGCGACACATTCATATTTCAACAGTGTACAGGCATGTGCCGAGCCTAGGACAAGATTGCGATAGTTTTGCGACGCGTTCATAACCCAACAGTGTACATGCTTGGGCCGCACCAGGGACAAGATTGCGATAGACTTGCGACACATTGATATTACAACAGTGTACATGCTTCGGCCGAACCAGGGACAATCTTACGATAATGCGATAGACGCATTCATATCGCAACAGTGCACAGGCCTGGGCGCAGCCATGTGTACCACTAAGGTGAGACTATATCTTTATGTAGACAGTGGACTTGCTAACATTCAAATCTGTCTAGTGAATGGGCATGAAAATAGCTATTAACCCAATGTTTATTATGACCGCTATGACCGCTATGACAGTTATTTTTGCTTGATTGCAATAACAACTGTTAGTGTAATTCGATCGAAACCAACATTTTGTACTTTATTCTTGGCGTTGTTTAATCTGCATGTGGTTTGTAGAGGGAGCGTATATCGACAACACTGCGCTGTCTGCAACATTAGAATCTTGTGCTACGGACACCGCTGCATGCATTCACTATAGACGAACCGGCGAACTCTGCGACGCCGATGTGACATGGGATTCATATCTTTGGAAGAATTAAAGTGCGCAAATTATGCAGGCCTAGGTATGTGTGTACGTTACAGATATTGGAACTCGATGCATTCGGGTATGGCCTACCTTTCCGAAATTCCCTATCTACACCCGTGCAGTAATTAACTCCAACGCCACGATTCAATTCTAAAAGAAGGATCGACATGTTACTAAAAAAAATCTAACAAACAAGAAGAAGCATGTACTGCGTGCATGTTACTCTCAGTTCGGGTGATCACCTTTCGATGGTTCGTATCCATCTTTCTGTCGCAGGAAGACTTATACGACGACCTCGTGGATAACGACGAGAACAGGATTACGGTGCTAGATTGGGTTCACAAGGATGGCGGCTCGGACGCTGTGTCGGCAATCGCGTTCAGAGGAGAGGAAGTCATACCTGAAATATACCTCATCAACGGGAAGGGGAAAGTGAATAACAGCTTGACACAGCCACGAGAAATGTTTACAGTTCAACAGGTACGTCCGACGTCATCAGGTTCCTGTTGCATAAAACTTACCTTTAATGATAACTTTGGAAATCTTGAATTTGATTGGCTGTCGGGTGGTGTAACCATGGTACTTACCATTGGTGACAAAGTTACCATTAATGGTAAGTTTTATGCAACGGGGTCCAAATCGGGGATGTGGAATAGACGATCGATAGACGATCTATGGAAGTTCTTTGATTGGCTGTCAAGCGATATTGGTAGTTGCCATTGATGGCAAACTTACCATTAGTGGTAAGTTTTGTGCAACGAGCCCCAGACATAGAATTGACTTTATCATTACCTTTACCGTGAATATGTTTAGTAAGCCAATGGGGTTTTCAAGTCCTGGTAATGTGAGGATTAAAGCGGTCTGAACGTCACCATCCATTGACAGATGTTTCGGCAACAATAATGTCTGAAGGTCGGTTCTTACACTAGTCCCCGACAATCTGGGCTCCAGAACGAATTGACGATCAACATGATAAAGGTCTTTTTAAATAAAATTTGATCATTATTTGCCTTTCAATTCATCAGATTGGTATCGTAACACTGAACCAACATTTCATTATCATTTAACAAAAAACGTAATTAAACATACAATTTAGACCAAAACGTGATTTGAAACGTGGTCATGTTTGTAATTGTTAAAACACCTGAATAGGACATATTGCTAACACCTCACTTTTGGCGGTGCCGATCATGGGGTCAACGAAAGAAGAGTGATCCTTCCATACCAGTATCCCTGGTTATTCCGAGTATTAATTACAAGTAAATATATCATTTTTGTCACTGTTCCGACCTTAATCTCGTTATCAGGGGACGAGCTATCTGTTCCGACTTCTTAATGCCGCTTCGATGAATACACCCTTCTGGTTCTCCATCGATTGTCACACATTGACTTTGATCGCGAGCGACGGGAAGTACATAGAACCGCTCGTGACGGACACTTTTCTCGTGAATGGCGGAGAGAGGTGAGATCATTAAACCTCAAGGAGATAGCTACAGGAGTTGATGTACATGGCGAAAGAAGGATGTGTGGTGGTGGTGGTGGTGGTGGTGGTGGTTAGTGGTACTAGTGGGAGTGTTGAGAGTGATGGTGGTAGTGGTAGTGGTGGTGATGGTAGTGGTGGAAGTGGTGGTAATGGTAGTGGTGGTGGTGGTGGTGGTGGGAGTGGTGGTGGTGGTAGTGGTGTATGTGATGGCGGTGGTGGTGGTGGTGGTGATGGTGGTGGTGGTGGTGGCGTAAAGATTAAATAATTGAAATGAGTGTAATGTTATATAATTGTAATGTCTATGTAACAGAGGTTATAATCTGAATAACATAAAATATTGAATAGGTACCTACTGAAATAGGCATAGCACTGGCTAGAAATGGTCATTAATTTTTTGGCATCAACGATCTTCAACAAATTATCTTTTTGCCCTTTTTTAGCAGGCGATCTTTACTTCTACTGGTGCCGTATGCCTAAAATTTCCTGTCAAATTTGAAATTACCCCTGTTGTTTAGTATGTAATACAATATATTATACCTCCATTACATGGATATCATCATATAGATATTTTTCCCCATCCTCATGGAATGAACCAGGTATGACTTCATTCTGAATGCGTCATGTGAGATTTCGAACTACTGGATAAAGGTGACCTCGGCGACATACGATGGGCAAATCCAGGGACTAGCTGTGCTAAGGTACGAGAGCGCCCCCGACGAGATGCCAAGGAAGACTACCGCTTTCGACGTACACAATCCCGAACTGTTGGAGAACGGCACGACTTTAAGCCAATTGATGGGTTTAGGTAAGTACGCAAGAGGTGCGAAAATCCGAACCTGAAATTTATCAGGGGAAAAGTTGCAGAAGCAGAAATGTCTACAAACAGAATCCATATGTGACTGCGCGGTGCATGGCGGATGGCTTTTGTTTATATGCGGTACTTCTTCGTATGACGTCCTTGAGAAATTCAGAAGAACAAATTGTGTGACAAACACGATAAATATTTACGGATCAATTTACACGTTGTATATCACGCTAAATTTCTAGCACAAATAAAACACGGGTAACAGATGGAGCAGTACTGTTCTTGGACAGACCGTGGAAAGTTTACCACATAACGTGTCCAAGTTCAGTTGGCTTGGAGCATTAAGGATACATTTCATGGCCCCTAACTTTATAATTTCCTTTTAAATATATGGTTTGACCTCGTATGCATTGTATGTGTGTGTGGTATGATCATAACGCCTCATATCATTTGCGATTATTGTATCTAATGTGTAATTTTGGTTATGTTTCAGAAAAACCGGACCTACCCCAAGACAACTTGCGACGTGTTTACATAGGTTATCACAAAACCAAGGTAGGCGCGTTAATACATGCCTTTGTCTACTTCAGCAGCGTAAGGCATAATTAGACACCACATACACACAGTTAACTTCTGTGGCGCTGCTAAAACGGTTGCTGAGTGAATAAAAACAGTATTTTACAAGAGTTTCGGGTCAAAGCCGAAAAATCGCTTGAAGGCCTCTTGGAGGCGACACACAACGATTATAACGACCGCAATTTTTGTTTTCTCTCGGCTGCTTATGGCTACTCTTGGCTGCTCTCGGCTTCCTATTGGCTGCTCTCAGATCTTTCTTCCGTTTTATGTGGATTTGAACATACTGCTTTATAATCTATATCGCCCAACTCTGGTCCAGTTTACCAAATCTTTATTAGATGCCCCGTTTATTTGCTGACTATCATTGATAACTTCATCAATATGATTCTCTCGCTTTCGCTCTCCCTTTTTCTCTCTTACATAAATCCATTCATTTTTCAATCAACGTGTCAGTTACTTCATTAATCAAATAATCTCAATTGGTCCACTCAAGTTATGTTTTCTGTCATTCACACGTCACCTGTCTGTCCACACTCCTTACATGCCTTATGTGAATTGATTAGCCAATCGATTGGTTTGTCACTAAATGAATATATCGTCTATCAACCTAATCAGCTCACCAATCTACGTATCTGATACGACGTCTTCATGTGCCCAATGTATGTATGTGCCTGTCCATTCGTCTGTCGATATCATCTTGTCTTTTTCCTCAAACCAATCAGTTATTATATTGAATATCAAAAAAGAGAGAAAGAAAGAAATGAACGAACCATTTAGTCAAAAGTCAATCGATTTATCTCATTGAACCATTTATTAATACTGGCTAGGTATTGTTCTCCCGTGGTAATAATTTGCTTACTTTACTTTATTTTAAGCCAACAATGCTATAGAACTGCGCCTGTTCATCGATCGTTAGTCATCTGTGGTAGTAATAAATGATCCTTGATAAATACAAACATAATGACCAGTCAATTATCCAATTAATCGATTCGTTAATCAATCACTTAGCAGGTTATCACTATCGTTTTGTTCAGGTGGATGACCCACGGTTCTGGTTTGATAGCTTCACGTTCCCATTGAACGAGCGCTCCAACGTAATGCCTAGCTCACCACCCATCTCCCAATACGAGGATTTCTTGCTCAGCAACTTGTGCGACATCGAGGCTGACGCCAAGGTGATAGAAAGCTGCACCACTAAATTCTGCTCCTGTACTCTCCTGTTAGAGGTTGAACTGGGCCAGGTAAGGTCAAAGGTCACACAACCGTCTTCCTCACCGAAATAACTACATGTACCAGGTGTAAAGAAACATACTTAAACTGTTGCGTTACAACTTGAATCAGGCTCATGTATGAATATTAACATTAAAGAGCAAAGAGATGTCATTTCATATTCTTGAAATAATCCATATTTTATTAGAGGTTCATTTTGGGACGAATTAGGACCAAACGTATTGTGTGTATCAGATCATTATAAATACTAGTAGACCGACAGATATGGTGCCATACGACTTTGATAAGAGGCGTTATCTTCTGAAACATTTATCCGATACACGCACACATTATTTCATGATTCGTCAAAAAACGAGATCAATTAATTATTCAGATAATCATTATAACAATATTGATTTATAGAATGCCGCAAAAATGTTATAAGGTCTAACTCGAATGTACTTGTTGTTAAAACAAGGGGACCTAAGACTAAAACTTTAATTTGATTTGATTCCTTTTCCCGATGACAGACGATAGAGCTCGTGTTGGTGGACGAAGATCAAACTGCTGGGTCGTTGACTTACGATCAACCTTTCCATCTCCATGGTCATCGATTCTTCATCCTCGCTCTCGGGAAGCTTGAGAACAACGCTGAGGTGGCCGACGTCAAGGAGCTCGATGCACGTAAGTGCATACGCTCAGCTTTATCAGAACATTTGCTTCCCTAGTGAAACTGTTACCATGTGGAGTTTGCGCGAGTCAAATGTAAAATAAATACGCCTGGCACGCATTGGAGCAGAATATTCAAAGAAGCAGGCTGCCTAAACTTGGCGGAAAATCAAACAACAACAATGAAGACAAGAAAGTTATAAGAGCATTTTGGGGGTATCCATTCGTAAAATGCACTAAAACGTACAAATCAGAGTAGCAGATTGCCAAAACTTGGTGAAAAATTCTGCGTGAATTAGGTCATAATTATATGTCTCATTAGATGGTATAGCATTACATGCGGATGGATACTAGCCCGTGATAACGGTGGTAACGTGGATTTTTCTCTGACTTGTGTAGAGGGCGGGATAGTGAGAAATTTCAACAACCCACCGAACAAGGACATGGTGACGGTACCTGCGGCGGGGTATGCTGTGATTCAGTTTGTGGCCGACAATCCTGGATGGTGGCTCTTCAACAGCCAGGTCGACGCCAACCTAATGGTAAGTCGATAAAAAAGAAACCAACGCGGGCGACAACGTTATGATTTTCCCCCGATTCTGCATGCAGTCGTAAAGGCCTAAGACTGCCAATGTTGCGTCACCTCCTTGCATAAGGTCAATGACCGGCTCCTGCATTTTAACCCTACCTGTGCCAGATAAACTTATTCTCAATGGGAATGTCGTGCATTATCGGTAAAAATATACACAAATGGCGTGTAAAGAGTTAATCATTCACATAGTGGTGCTTGTCATCTGCGTTTGTGGTGGTCTTGAATAGAAAAATCGGAACTACCGACGTTATCCGACTGGGTTTTTTTTCGGCACAATGGAGAGGCAATTTGTGTTAGTAATGTAGAAGAGTCTGTCCCAGTACAGAGACTAAATTGAGAGAAATGATACAATTATAGCCCTGGTCACTGGATACAAGAAACTGTCATAAACACACATGTGTACCATCTTCGCTCCCTATGGAGTATTCCTTGCCGCCTAATGCACGGCATCGGAGCTGGGTCAAACAAAAAATCAACGGAAAAGGCGAGCACACATAGCAGTAGTCAGCCAGTCGGCAGGCCCCAGAACATACGCTTATTTTATTTTCAGCTCGGTGGTCGTGAACTTCACTTGACCTCTCAAACCGCGGAAAGGGGTCTCCTTTTCAAAATGCGATATATCCATGAATAAACCATATTTCCGTACGCTTTCTTTTGCAACTGTATGTTGGAGGTCAACATTTACTAAGTGTGAAAAAAACACTAAATTAAAACAGGCAGAAAAATATTGCAAATTCGAGATAAATATATGGTTCTAAATAAAAAAGACAAAGACAAATGAAAATAAATAATATCTCAATGTCAATCGCTTTTGAGCCCCCAACACTTATAGATCATCTGAAGCGGAATCTATTGTACTTTTTTTTAAAGTACCAGTATTCTTTTAACCTCTCCTTGTAGAAGGGTCAGGATCCAGCAAAATATCAACCATGCTCAAATCCAAAATGCGTGAGACATGACGAATTTGTGAACGATCCTGACCAGCCAATCATAGTCCGCGATAATAACGTCACGCCACCAGCGATTTACGGTCGCGGACTATGATTGGCTGGTTAGGATCGCTCACAACTTCGTCATGTCTCACGCATTTTGGATTTGAGCATGGTTGACATTTTGCTGGATCCTGACCCTTCTACAAGGAGAGGTTGAAAAAAAAGATAAGCTCAAAAAGTACAATAGATTCAGCTTCAGGTGATCTATCAGTGTTGGGGGCTCAAAAGCGATTGACATCAAAATATAGAGTTTATATTTTCATTTTTCTTTTTTATTTAGAACCACATATTTATCTCGAATTTGCAATATTTTTCTGCCTGTTTTTATTGAATATTTTTTCACACTTGGTAAATTTCGACCTCCAACATACAGTTGCAAAAGAAAGCGTACGGAAATATGGTTTATTCATGGAGATATCACAGTTTGAAAAGGAGACCTTTTCCGCGGTTTGAGAGGTTAAGTGAAGGTCATAACTACCGAGCTGAAAATGAAATCGCGTGTTTTCTGCTGCCTGCGGACTGGCTGTACTGCGAATATCTGTTGCGAAGTCCGTATGATTTCTGAAAATTCGTGTCACTTTGAAAACGAAAAGCAGAAATGTTTTATTTTTGATCCCAAACAAAACTGGAATCAAAATGTGCGCTGGAGTACTGGCTTTCCAAAGCTGTAACTGGTGTTACCGCCTAATTTGTAGAAGGGTCAGGATCCAGCAAAGTCTGAGAACTTATATATTTAAAAAAAAAAATAAGGCCTGTTTTTCAAAGCAAATATCATAAAAACCCCTTTGTGGATTTAAAAAAAATTAAAATACTTATAAAGAAAGATATAATCTCGATACCTGTCTTAAAAATTTCTGATCAGTATCCTTACAGAAGACACCATCGCAGCGAATGATCTCGCGAGCATGTCGAATCCATTCATAATTCAGTTCAGCAAATTCTGCACGCGAGATTTTGCGAGACGAAAAAATAAAACGCTCAAGTTTTGAATAAAACAAGCGAGCGCTACCGATAGACTGTAGTCCTGCATTATTCACTGAAATCCCGGAGGAGTATTATACTTTTATATATACTTTTATAGATTTTGAAATTCTAAGTTGCCATAAAAGACATACATAAAAATCTACATAGCTGTTTACGTATCTCTTTTGTTGACAAGCATACCAACCTATATATATATATATATATATATATATATATATATACTTTCTCTCTATCTCTCTCCCTCTCTCTCTCTCTCTCTCTCTCTCTCTAATTATATACATATAAAGTATATGTAAACATATATATGTCTATCTGTATCTCGATCACAGGCGGGGATGGCATTGATGATCCATGTTGGCGACCAGTCCGATATATCTCCGCCACCGACTGACTTTCCACGATGTGGCGATTTCATAGAGGCAATATATCCCTCGTCGTCTCCTCCTTCCTCTTCATCATCATCGTCATCATCATCATCATCATCATCATCATCATCATCATCATCCACGGTTCTGTCGTCCGTGTTACATTCAGGACAACCGAGGCCGATGCTCATTGGAACCATCGTTCTGTGTATCTTCGCAATCTTTTTCATCATTATCATCATTTGCCAGTTTCAAAGCAATCGGAAGGTTTCTCGTAAGATGTATACTCGTTTGACATAATGTAAATGCGTATTCTGTCTCGACTCTGAGCAGACCTTTGACACAATGGCCGTACGGTCACTGTTGTTATGGGGGGGGGGGGGGTGACAGGGGGGTGACAGGGGCATACGACCTGTGGCTTTGTTTTTCTTCTATCGAAACTCTTGGTGTCTGCGATGAGTTCAGTAATCTAAAATGTAACTGTGAACGGTGAGTTTCTGAATCCTCATAAGCATAACATCTTTTACATTTTTGAAATGATCGTTCTTGGACAGCTTGCTAAATGCCATCCTTTTAGATGAACCACGTAACTTCCTATCTTCCGCGAAGGAATACGACACGCGCATGTCATTGAAGAGGAATATGATTTTTTTTTTTCATTGTGATAAATGAACTGAAAGAGAAACAGATCAATTTTCCATTGATGAAAAGACCTTTTCACAAGAATAAAAAACGATTTCGCTCCAATCTTGGACGAGAGCAATAAATAAAGATTGGAGTCCTTAAAACAGGGCGATGTTGCGGCACAATTCGACACAGGAGAATGCTATCAGAAATAGATGGATAGTGTATTTTAGAGACCCGGCCACTGTAGCAGAATATGATTATTTTGTGTCTGTATGTGTTGGTGTGTGTTAGGCTCATATGGTTAATTCATATTCTGCCGTACAGAAATTTCTATATATTTTATTAGGTGAACATATCATGTATGAAGGTTTACTACGTATTCAATGAGGTAAACATTATGTATGGAGCTAAATTTACGACTATTGGGGATATCTTCTTACTTGAGGTGATGTTTTGAAATGATATTGCTCATGCATCAGTATATGAATAGATGGTATGTCGTCGAGTAAAGTAATCGTTATCGATTTTAGTGATTAACAACAGCTTAACAATGATCTGCATCATGATGTGTGCTGTTGTTAAGAAAATATGCTTTATTTGTCATTACCGGGAGAATGAAGTAGTTAAGCTATTTACAATGTGTAATTAAAGAAATGAAAACATAATTCGTTATGAAATTCTTTTCTATATTGGTAATGTATAACAAGTAATTGGAAAATAAATATCTCATGATTATACAATTGTTATTCAATATTATTTCGTATGGCACTCTTTGATACTGGTTGTAGTCTAAAAAGCCTTCTGGGGTGAGCCACGAGGGGGTTGGCATCTCTCACCCGTTTCAACTTTACGCCTTCTGGCCACTCCACCGGGTGTTCACCCTGCTTTTAATCCAGGTGTGAAGTGGGGCATAGAACGTGCCTCTTCTATACACGGGACCCTAACGACAGCGTTTCTCCTAGAAAAGTGGGAGGCGCGAAGATACACACAGGCTGGATTGTTAGAAGGACTAGTGTGTGACTCGAATGCAAGACCTTGCCATTGAAAGACGAAATCTCTACCTCTCCATTGTCAATGTCCAGTATCATAACGATATTCATAGTTATTTTGCTTATTATTTCATGTGTCATGGTACAGTGGAGCTCATTTGAGACTTAAAAAATATCTACCTTGTGCAGTGTCCGAATGCGCATGGTGTTGATTTTATCATTATTCCACAACATCTAGTTCATGCATTGCATGAACACGTATGATCTCGCTTTGAGCTAGATCAGATAAGTTTTAGTTGGACTCCACTGTAACTGGGAGAATAAAGAAATTAAAGTACATACAGCATATTGATAAACATGATAAAGGGCTTTAAAGCATTACATTGTATTATATCATTTGTAAATATCGGACAGCTATCTACAGGCTTTACATTTATCCTCAGTAAGTAAATATATCAATGTAAATATATCGATGTAGTTAAACGAATATTTATAAGTTATATATTACACATTTAAGTTGATTTCAAGGGTCGTGGCTAATACTATAGGCACAAGGTGATCAATAGAACATGTTTTTACCATGATGCGCCAACTGATGGATTGTAACAAGTTTAAACATTTCCCGAATTTCGGAGTTGTATATATTTGTTCCATGTACATATCGCTGTTAATTAGAAATACAACCACGACCATTAACTCTCCCATTACCATTTGTATGAAGATATGTGGTAAACCAATGGGTGTTTTTTTAGGTTTGGTAATGTAAGGGTTGAACACGAGACTCCACTCCTTTTTCTCAAACACGGCTTATATCAGATTACATGCACCGTATGTACCGCCCGTACTTTTGTCAGTAACGTGCGTGTGCAAAAGATGCTCATACAAAAAGTATTGTGACGTCATGCTACAGTGGCGCTCATGGTATACCTGTTAGATGTTATTCAACCCTCTCAGTACAATAGGTGTATGTTATACGAAATGAGTCAATAGATTTCGCCACGCAAATTTTATTGCACAAGTTTTGACCGGCCAGTAGTACTTTGAGGTACCATTCAAGTAATATTATTATTATTTAGATGAGGTATATAAATGCTCTCATGTTTACATATATATGTATGGACTTTATAATTATATTCTCATATCCTTCAGTCATCATATAGCGATAATTACTAATCCAATTAAAATTAATAATATGTAATAAATATACATTTATATAGGGCCCGATTTTCTGATCAATTATCTTTAGGGCAGGTTGTGTCTGTAAAACGTGACATTAAGAAATTCATTTGTCAGGCAACTTGGCAAAGCACATTGATACGATCACTGTCACTACACATGTAAAAAAAAAAAAAACATTCGATTCTTATCGTCGTAGCAGAAATAACCATTGCAAACATCAAATACATCATGAATAAATATAGTTACAGTGCTTATTTTGTGTTACTTATGTAAGATCAATCATGGATGTTATCTAAATTATTTAAATATTTCAACATAACATGGTTATAATGATTCGCCTTATATATGCAAAGTATTGTCAGATTTTCCAATAATATGTTATATTAATAAGACTACTGTAATAAACGACTACACAGAGTGCACACACCTGCATAATGAGATGTTTCAAATCACTATATTACTAATAAACACTAACAAAGTTTGTTCAGGATATATTGGTGTGTGAGAGTAAAATGAAAAGATGCCTACCCATACACTCCTACGAGAAAATGGGAAGTAAAATTGATATCAAATCAGGAGATTTGTGCGTACATTGTTCATCTGTCTATTATAAAAAAAAAATCGCCAAAGACTGAAATGGTAGCAGTGGAAAGTCTATTAAGCTCCGATCCGAGCATGTTCCCTGCTTCTTCAATCGAAGATGACAAATAATTGCGATTCGAGCATCACTTGGCTGACTCGTTGCCACTAGAATGACACCGTTTTCTGTCGGACATGTGTAACACAATGGCTTGACGCAATCAAGTAGCTTTTATTTGTGATGTACATCATTTTGCTACAAAACCTTCGATGATTTGAAAAAATTACACAGATGTGGTTAAATGTTGTTTTGCATACTGAACCGTTTAGTACTGAACCGTGGATTCAACGACTTTCCAAAATGTCGTGAAAATAAACGGATGACACACTTTTTGTGTGCCAATCAATCATTAAATTCTTTATGCAATAACCATGCATTGACAAGAAAAACAATGATTCACGTTTGCCTGGTTGGGTTGATACATAAGTGCCATTCTCATTGGGCTTAAAGAATAGAGAAGTTAGAAAAATCGCGAAGTTAGGGTGAAAGTTGCCTATCAACCGTACCAAAAGCCGAATGGTCCTATTGTCTTCGTGATTTTTCTAACTTTTCGATTTTTGTAAGCCCAATGGGAATGGCAGTATTGTCGCTTACCCATCAGTAGATCTACGAAATTTATGTGACTACCGAATATTCCTACACACTGCCGTAATTATAGTGTACAGGGCGCATTTCTCGAATTTCTCGTTCTAAATGCTGGAACTGCTCGGACCCTGTCGCATCTATTGTTCTCGATCGGACGATCCTTGAGAACAATAGTGACTTATGGAAAGCTAAGTTGCGTAATGAGTGCCTTGAAAAGTGAATAAATTTCCAATACGCGCGCTACGATAACATTTCTCTTGCATTTAAAGCATTAAAGCAGATGTGACGGGGAAAGGGATTTCATTGAAGGCAAAATTCACGAAAAACGTGAAAAAATATTTCAAAATGTTGAGTATCATTCGAACATTCCGTATATCAGAGGGCTATAATCTAATCAGAGAGGTGTAAGGAATGGAGTCAGCACGAAGTGTTATTTATTCCTACAGCAGTCGCGTGCATTGATATCACAATGGAATATTTTACGCGTTTGGCTCTTTGATCGAGGGAGATCCGCCGCAAAACAAGCGTGGCAAATTTTTGATGCATTTAGAGGAATATATTCTGTATGCGCAGATTTGAGAATCACTTATGTATTGAAGTGCATGTGCAGTAGTAGAACATCGTATAATGATACTATTCTGTGAATTTCAGGTTATATTGTTGCTTCGGTTTTTTTTTTGATAAATCGAGAATACCGTCGAAAACATGTCAGAGAAATGCCTCCATATCGCACTTTGGGCAATCATATTTCCTTACAAATATCTTGTAAAATTTTTATTGAGTGTCTCACCTTCCATGGAAATAACCTTGATTTCATGTGCGGAGATGTCAGAAAAAGTTACGGACCAAATTCTTTCTACAATTTTATCGAAATTTCCCATCGCTCACCCTCAATCTAATTTCCATCGTGTGTAATAAGATCAGCTGCGAACTCTCAACGAAGGCTGAACGGTTGACACATTTCTCAAACCAGACTTTCTTTGGTTATTCAGAGGAAGGAACTGCCTAATTAGAAATACCGCGTATTGTTTGAAACACCTGAATGTCTTGAATTTTAATGAGGCGGCGGTCATCATAGATCAAAGGACGTCTATCCCAGCCCAGTCCATCCATGATAGGATCACCTTGTTGGTGATAATTAGGTACTTTTCCTCGAAACAAAGGTTGCACAACCCGCTTTTTTCTTATGTTGGTGTTTGACTTCTTGGCGATGTCCCAAGTTAGTGCGTACTGTTTTTTTTTAAATTCTTTTAAAGGGTTACTAAATTAATAAAAGAAAAATAAGTTCCCACTAATCTATGTAAAATTATGCACTAAAAACGAATTCCACATTCATTTGCCGCAATAAAATTTGAAATTTGAAAAGAACGCACTCCTCCAGTGACGTACGAGAAGTCAACATGCCATAAATACCAACGGCGTAAACAAAATGTTTTATTCACGCCATTCAAACAATACGTTACCAATGGGATTTCCAACGCTTGTCCAAGGTTTGTCTGAGTAGCAACAACTAATAGATTCAAAGTGCATTCCATCCATTGAATCTGAATAACAAGATACAGGTGAATGCAATAACGCGTTACTACACAATTAGGGGGAAAGTTGTGAATAGATTACGAAAATGGTCTATTGTTGACTTCCCCCCAATCTGTGGAATTTTGACTCCTCCTACGTCACTGGAGGCGTGCTTTTTTCAAATTTTCGTCAACACAAGAATTTATTGCGGCAAACGAATATGAAATTCGTTTTTAGTGGATAATTTTACATAGATTAGTGGGAACTTATTTTTCTAATTTAGTAGCCCTTTTAATGTACTTAGAAAGTTGTGTTTAATTTCTGTATTTTTCATGTTTGAATGATTTGACGTGGTTCCTGTACCGGTCTTTGAAGGGGCCACCAGTCAGACCATGATAAAACTTCTTCTTGTGATCGTGCTGGATGGTGGCTTTGTAGACGATGGCATCTCCTTGTAACGGGCGTTAGGTTTTGATCCAGCAATTGCACTTGTGTGGCGTTGTATCACTTGGCTTAGTTGCAGATTGTCTGATGACTCTTTGATTGTGGAATTTTATTATTGTGTCCATGTTTCTCATGCAGCTGTAGCTCACCTTTAGAGTATTTCTGTTAAAGATCTGGTTCAATTTATGACCCTCTGGGAAGTGTGAAGCCTATATTTCACTGTATCTTCCTCATGTTTAACAGTTTTGTTTACAGTGTGCCATGCACTTGTGTGAACATTGGCCGAGTTCTCAACTTTACAATGGGTTGCGTAACCTGGCGCGGCAGTTGACTGTTTACATAGTCAATCGCTTGATTAACTACTTTATCAGATTTTGCCCTTGATCTGCTAAAAAGCAGAGATTGGGATTGACGGTACATGTCAGATAGTCTAGGGATATTGAGAGGACCATAGCGACGTTGGCATCGTGAGAAGGGACACCTAACCATTTTTTCAGGTATTTATCAGTTACTACGTCAAGTTTATCTAAGTGTGCCTTTTGTAGTGTGCGAACTGCAAGCAAAAACCAGGTAGAATTGAGCAGGTATCGTGAATTGATTACCTAATTTTTATTTTGTCGATGGCGCTATGCGGATTAAACCTACATACTCACGACACACATCTATATCTGACTGGAGGCGGCCATGCTCTGTCATCCATGCTCCTTGCTGGCCTTCAACTTTCCATCTGTAATTAAGGTAATTCATGGATGTACTGTAGGTACAGCCGGCACGAAAGATCATCATTGCCATCTGCACGACGCTTGATTTACCATCAACTTTTCTTGAAAACATGGTCAGCTTGTACATGGAGTGCGACTTTATTCATTTTCTAGAGACATTTGTTACCTGCCTCTATGCCGAATAAGGTGAATAATATCCAAAAGATTACACAATTATACGTCTAAGGAATATGTAGACCGATGACTTCAGTCTTTAATCTATCGGGTACTACGTGCCGTATCCAAATAGAGTAACAAAGGCAAAGGCTATATTATGACTTGACTTAAACTATTGAATCATACATTTGGGGATGATTTTAAGTGAATTATGATTTTTAGTCTTAGAAACAATATCGATCTCAACCAAACCACTGACATGAGCCCTGTATTTCTGGCTATGTGTCATATCCTGTGACTTCAATGATTCTGGAGTGCCACAACTCTCTGTTCCGAGATCTTCCTATGAGTTCCACGTCATAAAACACCCCCTTGCTCTCCTAACGTATAAGTCAGGCTACTTGTCCAAGTAATTCTCCTTCTTCCCCTGCTAAATTCCCCCTTTATCTTTCCCAACGAATTGAATTGAATTGAAAGCCAACTTCCCACGCTGCCTTTGCGAAGTACTCTCCACCAAAACATGAAATATAATCATTCTAACCTCCATCTTTTCGATTATGACTTTCTGTCTCTTGTCTCATGTCCAATATTGGGAAAAGGAAGATGTAACTTAAAATGCGATCAGCACTCCTTTCTTAGACTTAGATAATGGTATATTTTTGATCAACACCCTCAATATGAATTATTGAGTAGTCAACAGGCCGAGAGCTCTAACTGATAAAATACAATGTAAACAACTTAAAGTGTTTTATTTGATTTTTGTAGTTATGTAAATCAAAGTGCCCCCCTGTCATTCCTTGCCATACTACTTAGTCCTATAGCTACCAATCATATCAAAATAACCAGGGATGTGTTAGGAAAGGATATGAAACAACATTCTTTCTTTGAGCCCATGCGTGGCACCGCCGAAAAATTGCGTGGTCTCAGCATGTGCTTTTCACGTGTTTTAACAATAACGAACACGATTGCCTAGCAACGGTTTCTCAGAGAGAACAAAAGAAATGTAGAGTCTTATTTCGCTTGTCCACTTCTGTTGGATTGCATCAATACTTTTGTGAGGAAAAGAGATATCAGCGAACAAAAATTAACAGTTTTTTAAAGTAAAATATCTCATTTGCACGTAAATTCACGCAAACTCTGTTAATGAAAGTAAGCAGCTTAATATATGATTTTGTTAATGATTGAATCCGACATTTCCGGAAATCTCCGGAAAGTGAAGAAATTTGTTAATTATGTAAGTAAGAATATTATCTTATATCTCCGTTTGTGCATCATTCAACAATTATTTAGAAGAAAAACGAATACAGGATCTTTAGAGGTGTTGCCCCTTAACTTTCTTGAAAATTGCAAAAAAATGTGATAAGAAACACAGCTTCGAGAAACAAAACAGGCAATTAAAGATACTGCTTTCCAAGTTGACGATAGCAAAATGACGGTGCCGCGCATGGGACTTCAAAGCATTGCAGTGATTGTGGAATGCTTTTGACATTCATTAGCACGCTTTAGTATCCATACAGATGTTTGAATATATTATGGTTGAGTTGTCCCTCCTTCCTAACACATCCCTGAAATAACCATCTCTAAAGCACACTTACTTGTCATTCATGTTTTCATATGAAAAACAAGCAGTTTTTATTCATAGTATGCATATTGCACTCCAATGAAAGATTTATTTATTTTCTTTCATGTCACGTTTTATTTTAGTCTCCAGGACTGCTTTCCAAAGGAGCCCTGTATGTAACATATGTAACATTCAAATACAATTAATACAAATTTAAAAGATAACAATAGCAAATACTAACAATAACACATTTGAAAATAAAAAGAAGTCACATAAATGCGTAAGTGAGTGAGTGCTTAACGGCTTAACGCAGTGCCCAGGTGTAGCTTATACGACACATTTCTGATTTAAACTTTGTGAGAGTATTACAACAGTGAACAGTGATTGGGAGACTGTTAAGAGTTTACTACCACAATAACAGATTGATCTTTTCATGTATTCAGTTCTTGGTGTGGGAACAAATAACGGGCCACGGGTTGCGCAACGGGCTGTATAGTTAACGTCTCTGCGTTGCGTTAGGTATTAAGCAACGGGGAGTTTGTCGATGGGGAAATTTGAATACAAGTAATGATTGTTGACACCGCATTTCTTGTTTAACTGACTGCCAATCTAAAGTGCTTAATAGATATCAAAGATAAACATTGCGTTCATTTGCACTAAGGTATAAGTAACGACCACGGTCATCTTATTGTATCTGTATCTGTATCTAGCCTATTTCTCTCCACTGCTGAAGGAAGGCCTCCTCATCATTTTTCCATTTTGATCTATCTTTTTTGTGCCGTTCGTTTCCATGTCATACTACTATATCATCTAACATCGTCAATCCACCTCCTACTTTGCCTTTCCTTCTGGTGTTAGCTCTGGGGATCCAGATGGTTAATTTATATGTCCATCTATCATCTTTCCTCCTGGCCAGATGACCAGCCCACCTCCATTTCTTCGATTTAATTTCCTGTACTATGTCCCGCACTTTGGTTTTCTTTCTCAAATCCTAGTTTCTAACTTTGTCCCTCTTTGTAACACCAATCATAATTCTTTCCAGTTTTCTCTCCATCTCTTAATTGTGGTCCATGTTTCTGCTCCATAAGAGAGCACAGGTATGATGCGCTGGTTGAGAATCTGTTTATTAAGAGAAAGAGAGGGAGCTTCTCATCACGAAAGATAAAGTTAAGCTTGCCAAATTTTGCCCAAGCCAACTGGATCCTTCTATTCACTTCCCCTGCTGTTTCATTTTCTATGGAGATCTTTTACCCAAGTATATGTAGCTATCAACCTTTTGTACGGTCTTCCTCGAACTGTGATTTTGTGTTCTTTGAATCTACTGCTCATCATTACCTTTGTCTTTGTGATATTCATTTTCAGTCCAGCTTTTCTTCCTTCTTCACTTAGTTCTCGGATCATTTTCTCCAGTTCCTCAGGTGTAGTAGTAAATGTCATCTGCAAATCTAAGATGTGTCAGGTGTTCGCCATCTACCAATATTCCCATTGAGAGCCAATCAAGGTTTCTGAATACATCCTCCATAGTTGCAGTGAAGAGTTTTGGTGAGATAGGGTCACCTTGTCTAACCCTTTTCAGGAATTTAAAGGCATTTGTTGGAGTACTTTCTAGATGTACACGGGCACTAGAGTCTTTATAGATGGTCTCAATTAGGCGAATGTACTTTCCATCTGTGACCTGCTTTTCTAAGGCATTGAATAATGACCGATGGTCTGGGCTGTCATATGCCTTCTCGTAATCAACGAAGCCAAGGCAGATGTCAAAACCGTATTCTTTTGCCATGTTTGCTTTCTCGATTATCTGGCCTAAGGTGTCGAGATGGCATGGACAGAAATCCCGGGGGGGGGGGGGGGACGGGGGGGTCGCGTCCCCCCCCCCCCCACCATTTCGAAGGGGGGGGGGGACACAATATCAAATGCCCCCCCCCCCCCACTATTTTCGGTCGTGTACCGAAAGAAACGTCATAACACCCCCCCCCCACCATTTCAAGGGGGGGGGGGACACAATATCAAATGTCCCCCCCCCCCCCCCACTATTTAGTTGTTTCATATATTTCCATGACACATCCCTGGTTAAACTTAGATTGTACGGAAGTCAACAATTACGCAAAAGATTACGCAATGGTTGCCAGGCGTTCAGGTGTCGTGACTTGATGGGCCAAATCAATGACCTTTTACCGATTACCATTAGTGCATCAATAGGCGCATTCTCATTGCACTTAAGAAATCGAGAAGTTAGAAAAATCGAGAAGTTAGGGTGAAAGTTGCCTAGCAACCGTGCCAACAGCCGTCCGAAACTTCGCACGAAACTTCGCAAGTCAGAGTGCGATTTTTCTAACTTCGCACCGTAACTTCGCGATTTTTTGCAATGAGAACACACACAGCAAAAAATCTCGAAGTTATCCACGTGACTTCCGGCGTCTGCTATGCAGTAGCGCGCGATCGAGTAGCCAGCTGATATGTGCGCTCCAGTACTACGTACATTACAGGCTAGGCTACTGTCATATCGGATGCGGAGTGTCGTACTAGTACTGCATGTTTCTACCGTGTATTGTTTATTTATCTATGAACGTCAAAGCAAAACTGTATGGACGGCAGCTGCACTCACTAAACTAGATCAATTCGGTGATGACCGCACTGCGCTACATACTCTACAACTAAGAGAAACTGATAAATATGGTCTTAAAAAGTTGGTCTGTAGTGAAGAGTCGCGCTGCGTTTTCATCTTGACGCGCTTAAAGGTATTGCAGTCTATTGGTTGATTTAAAAAAATCAATTTTTAAAATATTATATTCATTAAATGTCTATGTCAATGGGCTACTTTATCACAGAAAAGAAATTTCTATAACTTCTCTGTTTTCATGATATTGAGGGTTGTACAATTTATCGGTACACCGATAATTGCTATCACATCTCCCTCTAGAGTTGGAAAATAAATTGATATTGGAACACGAGCTTTATCATGAATATTCATTATGCCGTCGTGGATATTCATGTATACGTCATAGCGCAAGCGCAGTATCAACAAAGTACTGTGTGCAGATAGCTAGAGTAGAGCACAGCTCAGCGATGCTATCGCTATAGCCAACGCTGTTTGTACGGGTGTTTGTATGGGTGATTTGCCATTTGGTCAATCCTATAGTTGGTCCACTCACCATGTCGGCTACCATCACATACTGCCGATTAGAGTTGTTGATAAGTTAATCCAATATTTTAATCTAAACCGGTATTTTAAGGGGTTCCTTGAAGCTGCAGACGAAAAAGTAAATGGACCAACTGGGATTGGACAATATGGCAATAAACCATGAGAGGGAAAGGGATCAGACTCAGAGAAGGAAGCCCCAATTAGTGCTGTGTTTCATATGAATAAGGAGGAGAAAAATAATGAAAAAAAAAATGTGTCATTCAGATTTTGTGTTACATACGTTGTAACACTAAACAAGACCTAATGAAGAAGTGATAGCGCTCTTAATTAGGACCATCCGCTAGATTTTCTTCAATTAAAAACTGAAACGAGCTAGTGCCGTATTATGTTGGTTATGTTCATACGGTACGTGGTATTCATGCATGAGCGCATTTTATGCTGTATCGCATATTTGTGACTGACTGTGTACGTAGACTCTAGACCTCTATACAAATTTTACGCGGAGGCCTAGCGCCTACTGTACTGATGCGGCACGGATGGCGAGATCTGGACGCAAAATGCCTGCCCTCTAACTAACAAGTCGATCAGTAAAGAGGTTATTGAAAGCCTTCATCCACGGTCAGCAAGTTACACGGCTGAACTAATTTGAGACGTAAGTAATTTCAATTGTTTTATTGCCATCGTGATTGCATGAATGATGAGACCTATACTATAGCCCAGCACTGTAAACGGGGTGTAGGCCTAAGTACGTACGAAGCTTTGGCTTTTCGCATGGATGTTGTGTTTGTAGGCCCGATGTAGCCATGCGGGGTCTATACTGCCTCGCCCCAGCCCGGGCGCGCCCGGGGATCCAGCTTTAGCTTCTCGCACGAGCCCTAGCTGCATTGACCTGGAGCTGGAACGGCCCCCGGGAACGGCCCAGTCTGGCAGTCTTTGCTCTATAGTATAGCTACTATTACGTGCTACATAGTACATATAGCTACATCGGGCCTGCAAACACACCATCCATGCGAAAAGCCAAAGCTTAGACCCGTTTACACTACAGTACAGTGCTGGGCTAGGCCTGAGGCCGTCTCTAAAAAATTACGAGACCCCGGCCCCGTTTACAGTGCGGGGCTCGGCCGCATAATATGCGCATACACATCTCGGTACCCAAACATTCAGGCAGGCCTGAGGCCGGCTCAGCTCAGTCTACTCGGTGTGTTAAGTGCATTTCAAGCCGGCCTCAGGCTGGCCTGAAATGCACTGTAACAGGGGTCTCAGGCACATTAAGCAGCTCTTTGTATCAATGAAGAGTGAACTGTCCAAAGTGTGGTGAATATTGTGAGCAGAAATATGTTTCTAGTGATGAGGGAACCTATGGCTATGGCAATGACAACGACTCTAATGATTGCCATTTGCGACTAATATGCCATGACATGCCATGGCATATAGTCAGCAAGTATATTACACATGATGTAACAGGTATGGCATGGACATGGCTAGCTGGCTGTGATGGCCCATAACTTTACAAATAATTTAAAGATACTTTTTTATTTAAAAGGTAGCCAGTGTTATATCCTATGTAAAGATAGAGCATTCTAGTTTTGTAACTTAATTGTTGTACAAATCCAAGTATGATGAGGACCTGCATCTAAATCTAATTCTAAGGTATCAAGCAATATTTAGATGTATTCTGATATATTGTTGTGCATATTTGAAATGCAGAATTGTTCAGGAAAGATCATCACAATCCACAAAACTCATGAAATAAATCCTCATCTTGATTCATTGTGATGGTTTCTTCACAGAATTAACAGCTTAAAGTTGACAAAATTAGGTTAGGGTAAGGATCCGCACTAGAATAGGGATAGGGTAGGGTAGGGTTTAGTAATATGTGATTGTAGAGCAATTTTGTGGCCCAAATTGCGAAAAATAACATTTTTGGCTGTGCACCCAAACTCTTGGCAATAACACAGGTTTCAATGTGCGCACCCACACACATTAGTACGCTGGTCCGATGAAGTAATCATTCCCCAAAGTTTTATCATTATCAAGTCAGAATTGAATTGCAGCCCCAGATTTCATCGCTGTATTTGAAATGGATCTGATCTCAAATAATGCTAGGTCCAAGTTGTTTTCATAGATTTTGAATACGAGTTTGCCAATCAAACATGCAAATCAACTGTTTTTAGAGCTCTTACATGCACTTATATTATATGTATCTGCCAGTGTATCTATATTTATGGGTAGAAATCTTACAGGTCTTGCATTAATAAGGCCTGTGATAATACTTGTATACATATATTTACTTGCACAGACCCCAGAATATGAAACAGTCTCGCCTGTTGGTCCTTTGACCTACAGTAAATACAAATTTTGATGAATGCTCTCTTTATATCCATTCATACACTGTAAACTCTTTTAGGACATAGTAAGTTGTGTGGTAGACATTTCAAATTTACCGCTATGACATGAACATTGTGTGAAGAACTTCACATAAACTTAATGTGTTTCAATTATTTTTCCTCATTCTTCCAGGCGAACCAACTCTAGCCTGGTTGCTTTGCTGATGCTCATCCAAATGCACCAGATGGCTGTCTCTTTGATCAACATGTCTTCAAAACTGCTCTGACTTGATGGGTATCGTGGCCTCCCTTTTTGCATTAATAGTCAGGTGAACTAGAGCAATTTGACTGCCACACAGTCGATAAATATGCCTCCGCCTCTTTGTTAGCTCTATTTACATGTAGATTTATTCTCAGAAAATGTGTATGTTTGGTGGGCTATGTACCAATGAATTCGAATGTAAAATGGAAGTATCATATTCTGTTTTTCTGTGTTTAGCCAAGTATGGCCATGTTCATTGACCTTTGACCTCTTTCTTAAATACCAATCTAACTAGTGTGTCTAAATCTATCCTTGTATCAAGTTTGTTTAAAATTGGCAAATTTTGGTAAAGTTCATTGACCTTTGAGCTCTGAACTTGCAGGGATTTTATCAAATATGCCATGAGTCTATCTCCATGAAGTGAATCATTAGATTTGGATTCAATGTGAAAAAAATTAATTGACCTTTGACCTCTAGCCTTTGAGAAATTTCACCAAAAATTGTACTTCAAAAACATCATTGAGAGTTTGAAAAGAGTAAAAATAGACAAGTGGCCAGTATGGCCCAGAACCACCATACTAATTTCCCCCATAGACTACTGACTAATGCACTGACAGCATGTTTATTCAGTGGTGATATTCACTCATAGATTTTGAGATAGTGACTGCATCAATTTTAAAACTTTTCTATATTCCTGGCTGTTTATTGAACTTTCTGAACATCATTATACAACATCGAAGTTCAAAAATGAAATTAAAATCATTCCTCCACGATGTTGACTCTTAAAGAGCCAGAGAAATTACAGCTCTATAGACATCATGTGTATTATGTGTTGCATAAATACAACTTTACCATGTTCAGAGTATTGTCTTTAAAAGGCAATATCACAGTCAATAGTCAGTTACAAAGTCTTTGTTCTTGATCACAGCATCCAGGCAGTTTCTGTAGCTGTTCACGAAGGGTTGGCAGAGCTCCACAGGAATTTTGGCCCACTATTCCTTAGCTATGACCTCTAGTTCTGTCAGGTTGGAGGGCCTGCAGGCATGCTCCCTAGCCTTGAGGGCTCTCCATAGGTTTTCAATGGGAATCAGGTCTGGGATCTGGCTTGGCCATTGTAGCACCTCCGCACTGCTATTCTTGAACCATTTTTTGACTGCCTTTGCAGTACATGTATGTTTAGGATCATTGTCCTGTTCGAATGTCCAGTTGGGGTCAAGATGAAAATTTTCTGCAGACTGCTTGACCTTGTCTTTCAGAATTGGGATGTACTGCTTCTACTTTTACAAGATTGCCAGGCCCACTTGCCACTGAATAAACATGCTGTCAGCGCATTTATTCTGACAAAGCAGTCTATGGGGGACTTTAGTATGGTGGTTCTGGGCCATTCTGGCTACTTTTTTATTTTCACTCTTTTGAAGCACTTAATGATGTTTTTGAAGTAAACTTTTTTCAGGGCTTAACTTCTGCACCTTACCAAAGACCTTCATACCATTTAGGTACATGCAGTTCAGATTTGTCTAAAGTGAAGCAGTATTAAACAATGCCGTTACAATTTGAATGACAAAGGGTATGAATAATTTTGAGCAAGTCAAAATACAAACAAAGCAGTGTGCTCTTTGTTATGCAAATGAGGTGATACAAAAACAATTCAGAATGTTTACCGTTCAACTACGGGCAAATATTCTATGTCCATCTGTCGTTTTTTTAGAAAAACATAAAAAACTGATATTTCAGTAGGGGGATGAATAATTCTGTTGTTAACTGTATTTGTTCCTGAAGCAGCAGAGCCAAATCCTGAGGTTTAAACATTTGTGAGGTCTACTACTACAAAGCCTAACTAAAGGGTTTAACAAATCAAATTGCTTCCTCATTCTAGATACAACATTCTGGTGGTCAAGACGCGACCCATCAACATCGCCTGGCCTGCCAACGTCAAGGATATTGCGATGGAGATCCTGGATCACGCCACGGATGGTGACACACGCCCTCTCCTGGTCCATGCCTTCTCCATCAACAGCCACGTGTATGCCGAGATGCTCGACCTGATGGACACCTCGGAGGGAGGGAAATCCCCTTCCACAGAAGCGGGAAGTCCGCCAGTGCCAAAGAAGGGAAATCCCTGACAGACGAATTGGAGAAGGAGCGCGTCTGCGGAGCGCAGCATCCAATATGCGTCAGTGCGGTATCGCATCATTGGTCAGATCCTAGACAGCTGTGTCCTCTCCAGGGATAACTACAAGGGTATCTACTCACAGGCCGCCAACAGCTCCTTCACGCAGTTCGTCATCAAGAGAGACCTACTTCTGGCTGACTAAGAAGTACACCATGGATAGCATCGTCAAGGTGAGCTTGAAGGGTAAACTCTCACATGAGCATTGGTATGACGATGTTTAGTAAGCCAATGGGGTTTTCAGGGATTGGTAATGGTAAAGGTTAAAAGTCTGTTTCATTATTGGAGATGTCGCGGGGACATCACATACATATCCAAGACTTACGGGAGACTTGAAAACAAAAGTCTCCTGAAATCAAACACATTTGCAGTTACCATGAGACCCGTTTGGTTGCCTAAAGATGTCGCGGAAACCTGGTCTCCAACAGATAACCTATTTCTAGTATTTTGGAATATAATCAAAAGGCATAACTCAACATTAATTTCAATATTGGGGAATAATTCATCATGATGGATCATTGTTGGAGGAAAAGCAAGAATTTCATGAGAATTTCGAAAGAAACAAAGTTTTTTATTAACGGTCCTATTGTTTTGCATTGTCCTTCAGGTGAATGAGATCTCCACTGGCTGCCCAATCAGGGCGCCCACTCTGATCCTCTTCTCTTGCGATGACCCGATCACCACGGCCAAGTAGAACAACCGAGCTGGTCAAGCAGTGGCACAAGCATCTGGAGAGTGACGTCTATGTCAAGTGTTGTTGAGAATAAGCTGAGCGCAATAAATCAACATTAAGCTAAATCTTCCTCAAGGAGTAGTCACTATACTATAGGATGGACTTTTGCACGACGTAATGAAGGACGAGTAAAGGAGAGAACCGGCAAAGCTATCTCACTAAATCTCTCCTGAAGGAGAAGTCACTGTAGGATGGACTGTAACACAGATAATTTTCTGAATTTATAACTTCAATCATGTACGTCACATTCTTTCTTGCTCGAGATATGAGCTATATGATGGGCTAGTCAGAAGTAACCTCTTACTATTTTTACACGTCATTGATGCATTTTCACCTCATTAACAAACCCTAGGCAATATCAACCAGTGTTGTACTTGATAATAAAAGCTTTCTTACTCTTAACCTACAATGAAAACCCAACACAAATCTCAAAGGCGTATTTTTTCCAAAATGCAAACTTGTAGGGAGAATTTTTGGATGGCCGTTGGCTTTAAAAAAAAAAAAATATTCCCCACATTATCTTTGACGAGATTCTGTCTTGAAGGAGAAGACAGCTGGTTATGGTATGTCAATGGTGGATAGTGAATGGTATATCAATGGTGGATGGTGAATGGTATGTCAATGGTGGATATAGCAAATGGTATTTCAATAGTGGGTATAGCGAATGGCATTTCAATGGTGGATATAGCGAATGGTATCTCAATGATGGCTGTATGGTACATGAATGTCAATGGTGGATAGCCAATGGTATGTGAGTGGCGTGTGTATGGTATGTCAATGGTGGATAGCCAATGGTATGACAATGGTGGGTGTATGGTATTTCAGTGGTGAATCATAGGCCAATGGTGTATCAATGGTGGATACTGAATGGTATGTCAATGGTGGGTGTATGGTATTTTAATGGTAAATGGTGGGCCAATGGTACACCAATGGTAGGTACCACTGAGCACCAAAGTATGCAAATTATGTGGTGTCCACCATTGACGAACTACCATTGGTTTACTATTGAACTACCATTGGATGTGCAAGTTAGGGTTCCAATTATCTAAATTAGTTCTAATGGTGTCCCATTGGTATTTCGATGGTGCATTTCCTGTCATGCCAATCATGTTCGATGTAGTCAGATATCCGCCATTTCTTAAGTTCAATGACACGACTTGCGTAAATTAGCGTAAATATGCAGAACACCTGTGTCTCTGAAGAAAGTGGAGAATAATCTCCGAGGAAAAATTCCTTTACAGTATTGTCAGGCTGTCATGACCGAACGTGCTTCTAAGAAGCACAGTAAGTCATGGTTTTCCATTTCACCACACAAAATGTAAAAATTGACCTTAAAAATGCATGCATAATCATGCAGTAGGCCTACCGATAAGTGAAGGTACATTAGGCAACTTCCATATTTTCAAGCAGAATGATACAGGGTCCACAAACAGTATGTTCCAAAAATTGCTAATTCAATTCAATTCATTTGGTCCACATTCATTTCGTCTATTAAAAATGCTAAATTGTCCATTCATCAGTTCGGCCAACGTTCATTTGGTCCAATAATAGCCATGTTGGCTAATTTAAATTGGTCCAATATCCACATCGTCTAACAACTCGTCCAATTGCCATTTCGTCTAATAATCATTTCGTCCATCAACCATTAGGCCCCATGATCAGTACATGGTCACAAATCGTCTGTTGTAACCTATTTCATCCAGTTCCCAACTTGTCCAATAGCCATTTAGTCTAATAGCTGAAGACCAGTGTGCTTATTCATTAGACAAAATGAATATTAGACTAAATAGCGATAAGCCAAAATGGAAATGTATACCTATTGGTGATTAGATCTAATGGCAATTAGAACAAATGATTGTTATCCGAATTGGGTTTAGACCAAGTGATGGACCAAATGCATTTAGACCAAGTAGAACATGGACGAAATGAAAGAACAAGGGGTTATTAGATCATTTGACTTTAGACCAGTTGGCTACTAGACCAAATGGGAATTATATAGGTAATGACAGTGGATGTGACCAAGTGGCTATTGGACCATATTGGTAAAAAAAAAATACCATTAGACCAAATGGCTATTAGACCAAATGATAATAGACCAAATGGCTATTAGACCAAATGATAATAGACCAAATGGTTATTAGTCCAAAATGGCTTTTAGACGAAATGGTTATGGGACGAGACGGTAATTGGTCTATGTGGCTAGTAATCCAACTGATGCCACACGAAATGATGTAAGACCAAATGGCTATAAGACGAAATGGCATTGGACGAAATTACAATAAACCGTTGTTTCAGCTGTCAGACACGAACATCACAGCTAAAAGAAGAACAAGAATAAGGCAGAAGCAATATTTCATTTTATTGTATCTTGACGAGTACCAAAAAAAAAAAATGAGACCAATCAAGTCTATGACAGACTTCACACCTGCCAACCAACAACTGCGATTTTTGCTTTGTTTTGGTTTTAGCGGGGGGGGGGGGGGGGGGGGTAGGTTGCGTGCGTATACATAGATCATTAGATGTTCGTGTGTACCTGTACCGTTGGTGCGACGCAATACATCATGCGATACGTGTTTCGCGTGCCCTTCGTATTTGCGTGGAGTAGTATAAAACTGTTACGTGAATACGTACATGTGAGTGATTGTTGTATGCGTTTAGCACATATATTTTGCAGTGGAGCAGCAATGATTTCATCGATGTGCCGATGATTTTGATCGCTACCACTGCTCATTTTGCTGTTTCAAGTGTACTGGTACTAATAAGTGGAAGCCTACCATGCAGTACACATGAAACGGCAAAAGTAGCAAATCTAACAATAAAGAGGTCTACCCAGAAATATCGGGCTGATTACTCTCAAAGATTTCCTGTAATGACAAGCTCCAAACTGGGACTGGGAGATCACTCACTGTGCATTATAAATCGCAAATGCTGCTCCAGTGATTTCTGCATCGGTCACGGTACCACCTAGCCCGGGACTGCTGCCGCCGCACAGCGGGGGCCCGGTCATCACGGCTTGGGCAGGCTGGTCGCATAAGGCGCCACCGTAAATGATGCAGAAATCACTGGAACAGCATTTGCAAAACCTTGAGAGCAATCAGCCCGATATTTCTGGGTAGATTTGCTCATTTTGCCGTTTCAAGTGTACTGGTAGCGATCATTATCATCGGTATGATGGGGAAATCGATGAAACCATTGCTGCTCCACTTTGTGCTGAACGCATACATACATGAACAACAATTAGTTGACTGTACTGTTATGCTATGCTAGTATGCTGGACTCAATCATCGTACTTCCGCCATCTCGATCGTTGCCAAGTGAAAAATCTTTTGCACATGGCACGAATCTGAGCAGTTATATCGATGTCATTTGGTCAAGATGGCGCTCTTTATGTTTGATTCCTGCATAAAGACATGAAACTTGCAAAAATCAAAATCAGGGCTCCACATTTTTCTCTGTTTTTAAAAAAAAGAAAGAAAATACATTCTGGCTAATGCAATGCATGGGGTGGAGTCAAAACTTCTATATTAATATTGCTGCAAACAATGAGAGAAATTAAAGAAACAGTTTGAGAATCAACCAATGCAATGCTTAGTCTTTAACGTTGTTATGCACTACATGTAGCACTAGCAGTACTGGGTAGCTGCTGCTAGTACTAGCCACGGAAAATTAATAAACGTTCCGGTAACCTAACGTTAGATCTAATCGTAGTCACAGGTGAACTTTGGACTAACCTTATTTGGGATGAGTCTAAGAACTAATGGAGATGTTAGAGTAGCCTAGTCACGGAAGATGTTGAACTGTTAAAGATGTTTACACCACGGGATTGCCCTGCTCCTTCGGGAAAATACTACGTCAGATTGCTGTTTTGTATACGCGTACGTGCATTCGAAGCTTGAAGCTAGCTTGACCGAGCGAATCAATTTTGTGTATGTTTACAACAAACTTCGCGCGAAACGAATTGCATGCCGGGAATGGTCGATCGAGCGTGCTCGATTTTTCTAACTTCGCGTAACTTCGCGTAACTTCGCGATTTTTTGGTGTAATGTGAACACGATTGTCAAATTTTGCGATTTTTAACTTCTCGATTTTTTGTAATGAGAATGGCCCTACTAGACCATTTTCGAAATATATTCACAACTGTCCCCCTAACTGCGTAGTAACGCGTCATTTCATTCACCTGTATCTTGTCATTCAGATTCAATGGATGGAATGCACTTTCAATTTATTAGTTGTTACTACTCAGACAAACCCTAGACAAGCTTTGGGGTTCCCATTGGCAACGTATTGTTTGAACAGCGTGAATAAAATATTTCATTCACGCCGTTGGCATTTATGGCATTTTGACTTTTCTCACGTCACTGGAGGTGTGCGTTTTTCAAAATTTGACTTTATGAGACTTTATTGCGGCAAACGAATGTGAAATTCGTTTTTAGTGGATAATTGTACATTGATCAGTGGGAACTTATTTTTCTAATTTAGTAACCCTTTAACACAGCGTATACATAGATGTTTGTCGAATTTACTCTTTTTAACATGAAGATATTGTTTTTCAAAGTAAATTTACGTAAACATGGCTACTCTGGCGACTCATGGACATGAGGTCATGTACATGACTAGTGTGCCACCACTCCTAACTAAACACGTGAACTTGATATTCATTTACAATTTTATTTTTCGAGATAACTCAGAATAAATCAAAGGCTCGAGAGGTAGGCGTTAATGAGCTTTTCGTGACAGGTTTTGATAAAAGAACTTTTTTATGAGACTAACTTATCAAGTAGCGGGATTTTCTGGAAGAAAGCATAGTTGTTGCTACTGGGACAAACATCGGGCAAGCATTTGATTACCATTGATAACGTGTTGTTTGAACGATATATATGCATACATATCAGACATGGTGTATGCCCTGTAACTTTCAAAATATCACGATCATTGAGAGAGATGAAGATGTGAGTAAAGCTTGGCCAACTCGATTTTGATACGTCACAACATGGTAACAATCGGTAACAACATGGCGCATCTAATGTTGTTATCCGCTACTAGCCCAACAAAGTAACACGCGCCATGTTGTTACTTCCCAGATATAAAAGTATCTGGGCTAGATATGGGTTGATCCATCTGGGACCAATCTATATTTTGCACCGTACACGTCATCTTGGGCCCATATGGGCCAAATGGGCCAAAACAAATTAGGGATGATATGTCATATTTGGATAGGCAACATACGAACACATAATCCTTAGTCTAACCTCTTCATATCTTATCTTATTCTATCCTATCCTACTCGATCCTATCGTATTCCTCAGTACACTCACTTTCATATATATAGTACCACGGAAATTTACTTTAAAAAAGATTGGTTAGTACAATTAAAGATGAACATTTAATCGTAACTATTGTTGTGTGGATTCAATGAGTTGGCATTTATTTATCTTTTAATAAAATAGTTATTGGAATCCATGCTTAAATATTCCTTCTATCCAGTTATATACCGGTTATCTTTTCAAATGTACAAAAATATGAAACAAGTCAAAAGGCCTAATGCATTCATGAATATTCATAAGCATCTCGGTTATCATGTGGGTAATTCAAGGTGGAAAAGCCCATATGGGCCCCATATGGGGTTTATATGGCTCAGTCGACCTAAAAATAAGACCACATCACCCATATACATACCACATGGGGCCCATATGGGTTGAACATGGTACATATGGGCCCCAGTAGACCCAAATGATTCCCATATCTGCCCCAGATACTTTGCTATCTGGGTTCCAATTTCTAGTTTCTTCCAATCACTGGAATTTATTTTGGGTTGTTTTTTTTCAACTCTCGGAAAAGCAAGAGGGTGAGTGCGCATTATACTTCTAAATGTACTATTGGTCGAAGGCCTATATTTAAGGGAAGCACTCGTTATTCCGAATGTTTGTTATTCCGAACGTTACGCGACAAATGCTCGGATTAACGAGCCTCTTTTCGTTTTCTGACTAACGAGCATCGAGGTATAGGCAGTTTACGTGTTTCGGGATTACGAACCTTCGTAATAACAAACATTCGGAATATCGAATTCTAACCATATTTTAATGGTATACTTTTTAGTCAATTTTACGGGTTGGGCCTGTAATTAGTGATAAGATTATGCTGTTGTTTAATTTTGATTCGCATTATCCAAGCTTATTGTTGCTAGAGATAAGGATAGAACACAAATTAAAGTGGATTTAAAAAAAGAAAAACAAAAACAAGGTGGGAGGAAATGTTACGGGTTGCTTAATACAGAGATAGAGGGAAAACAACTAATCAAAACAAATTTAAAAAAATCAAAAGATTACGCAATGGTTGCCAGGCGTTCAGGTGTCGTGACTTATGGGCCAAATCAATGACCTTTTACCGACTACCATTAGTGCCCTTCTGATATGGCGATCTCGGCCCAAAGCATGTCTCTTCGTAAACTCCTGGAACTCTAGCCGAGGCCCTGACGATTTAGGGGAGGAAACAAGGCTGATCCCAATCACACGGTGCCAAACCGCAAAAATCCTTGAACCTGTATTAGCGTCAGACGAGATTCGAACCCGTGCGAGGCGCACGAGTGTGAGCTTACTGCCGGCGTATTAGACCTCTCGGCCATAATAGCGTCGGTGCTTAACCGGGAGAATTAAGCCGCTACATGGTGTTTATGTTTATGTTTGTATCCCTCCACGATGAATGTTTTAGCGACCCTATGCTGTGAATGTATCGTGCCCGAAATCATTCATACACTATGAGCATGGTCTTTTGTTATGCGGACATTTCAAGGGACCCTTTGAAATTTTGTCCGCATAACAAAAGATCGTGTCCGTAGTGTCAGTAATACACACAGACCCTTGGTACACACAGAGTCATGACCGTCTGTATTCAGAGTACATGCTAAGTTTAATGTGTAGCTTATCACTGGTTTAACGTTGTATTGTACGACGATATACGATGGATGTTAGAATGGTGTTATTTAAGTGTTGCATATATGCCATCGTACAGGGCTTTTGAATAAGCCGTTTCGCAATGTAGTCATAACTTTATCCCTACGACGCTATGATATTCGCCTGTATCTGGTGATTCAGTTTAAATTTGTGGAATGCATATTAGTTTTTGCTACTCTTCAACTTTCCCGCTATCTGCCACCTTGTGAGTCGTTTTGGACACGCCTGTTTCAATCAAGGAAACTGGCCATGTGTGACTTTCTGTGCAACTGGTTTGAACCTTTATGCTGATATGCCGTTGAGTTTGTTCCATATCTTCTTCTATATCTTCTTGCAGAATCGAGAAGATCTTTGTAATTATGAGTTTAAGCAGTCTCGAACTAAACACCTGCGCTTGCTCTGACTGCTCTTGTCTGGTGATATTAACATCAACCCTGGCCCTTGCCAACAATCCATTTTCGCAATGTATTAACAACTTTCCCTCTTTATACTGCCCTGTAACGCGTCAATACATTCACCTATATTCATGGTGTTTCGTGATTCAGTTTCAATGGATGGAACGCAATCTGAATCTATTGGTTGTTGCTACCCGGACAAATCTCGAACAAGCTTTGGGGTTACCATTAGTAACGTATTGTTTGAACGACGTGAATAACATTTGATTACATAATGAAAAGTAGTCTATTAGTCTGGGGATGTGCATACAGTGCGAAATTGGTCTATTAAAGAATCAACCTATTACAGATGGACTTTCCTTTGGTCTAGATGACTCAAGCCTCATCAAAATACCTGACTTTCAGGTGTTTTAAACAAAACGCTGTATTTGTGATTAGGCAATGCATTTTTCTGAATAACAAAATAACATCTGTTTTGAGAAATACGTCAACCATACAGTCTTCGCTAGGAGTGCATAGCTGATCTTGATGCATGCACTGTGAGTAAGCCATTTTTGTAATATATTCACAATTTCCCCCCTTACTGCCTGGTGACGCGTTATTATATTTACATTATTTCGTGAGTAAGTTTCAATAGAGGGAACGCACTCTGAATCTAGTTCGTCTTTGCTACGCGGACAAACCTCAGACAAGCTTTGGGGCTACCATTATAATGTTTTGTTTGTAGAAAGTGAATGAAATTTGATTACATAATGAAAATGGTCTGTTAAGTTTGGTATGAGCGAAGGGAAATTTTGATGAAATTGTAAAAAGAATTCGGTCCGTAACTTTTTCGGACACCTCCGGACACACAATTGAGGTTAATTTCAATGTTATTGAAACACACAATAAACGATTTACAATATAATTGTAAGGAGACCCTATTATTTTAACGACATATATAGGCGTATTTTACCTAAGACTGTGTCGACTTATGAGAATCAACGTTTGTTTCATTTCATTTGATACTAGTCGAATACATGTAATCACTGTTGGTCTGTTACAAAAATGCTTTTGTTTAAGTTGCTCCCATGTCTTCATTTCTGCATCAATTGCGATCAAACTTGGTACAAATTATCCTTGGGTAATACCACCTGTGGCGTTATGAGAGTGATGGGGTCAAAGGTCATCTACGAGTCTATGTGCATCATTTTCCTGTTAGTCTATTACAAAAATGTTAAAGGCCCCATTTGGCCCATCTGGGACCCATCTATATTTTGCACCGTACACTTCATCTGGGGCCCATATGGGCCAAATGGGCCAAAAAGTGATAAAAATGGAGGGATGATGTTTTACATTACTAATCATACTTGGATAGGCTACATACGAGCACGTACACAATCCTTACCCTTTTCTATCTTATCCTATCATGTCCTATCCTACTCGATCCTATCGTATTCCTCAGTACACTCACTTTCATATATATAGTACTTCGGAAATTTAGTGTATTTAAAGATGAAAAATTTTGTTGTAATTATTGTTTGGACTCAATTAGGTGGCATTTATTTGTTTTTAATAAAACGGTTATTGGAATGTATGCTTAAAAATACCTTCCATCTAGTTATATGCTGGTAATTTATTCAAATGTACAAGAATATGACACAAGTCAATAGGCCTAATGCTTGCATGAATATTTATGGGCATCTCAGTTATCATGTGGGTTAAAGTTGGAAATAAAACCCATATGGGCAAAAAAAAAAACATATGGGCCCATATGGGTTTCATATGGCTCAGTCGACACAGAAATAAGATTACAGTTTCCATATACATACCACATGGGCCCATATGGTTTTATTATCTGGGTTCTCGGTGGGACAAACCATATGGCCCCATATGGGTTGAAATGGTACATCTTGCATGAAAAAGAAGAGGTGTTAAGACATTTGATTTGCTCAGCAGCAGCTAGGTCATGCAAGGAAAATTGGTGCTTTATAACAGGAAAATATCATTTTCCTACAAGTTTACCTCAGCTTGCAACATATTCTTCAAGGGCATGTGTATATAATACGGAATCAAATTCAATGCACAGTCTACGATATCATAGGTTAGTTTTATCCTTGTAATGTACATTATTAAACTGAGAGATTTCTGCTAGATGTAACATTTTTACTGATTCGCTAGCTCGTTGGATCATGCGATGAGCTCCACAAGCAAATTATATTTCCTCAGATAGAGAAAGAATACGTAAAATAGAAAGAAAAAAATAAGGTTGGACAGACAGTCATCACGATAGTCATGATCAATAGTGTACTTAAGATAAATCTAATGAAAACAGAATTAGTGGCACAACTTCACCAATGCGCTCGTTTCAGTTTAGGTGGTAGGTATTTGCGGGTAGGGTAATAAAATATGGATTTTCACAATTCACAGATGGCACATAGGAGACAATTGTGAGAATTTATGAAAAAAAAACCTGTTCTCAATGTCAAGTGTATATAAACCGAAAATTAGGTATGAAAAGTAACTTAGGAATACTGCGCTGTGCATGATCATGATCTCTATGCGTGACAACTTCCTGGTGAAACTATGTCCCGTGTACAGACGAGGTACACTCTATGCACGTTAACGACCCTACTTCACTTCTAAATTAAAGGGCAAGTTTGCCCTTTAAACATGTCAATTCTATGTTAAACTTCATTCAAGATGCTTACAAAATAGCTCTTAAATGACAAATAAAGCGTACGCTGAGAAAACGGGAAGCGCTTTATTCCAGAGGTTCGAATACTCCGAAGGTGTTCATTATTCCGAAGATTCACTATTCTGAAGGTTCGTTATTCCGAAGGTTCGTCAGTCCGTTAGCATCGAGATTTAGGCAATTTACGTGTTTCGGAGTTACGAACCTTCGGAATAACGAACGTTCGGAATATCGAACTGTAATCGAGAAAACTTACGGAATCACCATTTTCCACGCTGCCATTCAAAACTGTGACGTCAATTTAAACAAGTTAAACCTCTACGAAGATTTTGGTTGTAATTTGTACTCTCTCATGCCGTAATATTAATAAACGTAATAAATTCTACATTTTCGCCAGACTGCTATTACCAAAAAAAATAAAAACATATTTAATACAATATTTTTATCAGTCTTTAAAAACATTACGTATTTTTAGCTTCAAAATATCGAATTACATTTCCTTTCTAACGACAATCCTTCAACAAATCAAAAGAATTCTCCAGCTGATCTTATTACACAAATTGGAAATTAGATTGGGGGTGAGCGAAGGAAAATTTTGATAAAAAAGTATAAATAATTTGGTCCATAACTTTTTTAGACATCTCCGCACATGAAATCGAGGTTGCTTCTATGGAAGGTGAAACACTCAATAAGCGATTTACAAGATATTTATAAGGAAATATGATCGCCCAATGTGCGATATGGAGGCATTTCTCTAACATGTTTTCGACAGTATTGTCGATTTATCCAAAAAACGAAGCAACAATGTAATCTGAAAGTCACAGAACCGTATCATTAAACGATGTTCTACTACTGAACATGCACTTCAGTACACGCAGTGGTTCTGAAATCTTCTGCGCATACAGAATATATGTTCCTCTAAATGCATCCATTTGTCTTGCATATTTGGCGGCGGACCTCCCTCGATCAAAGAACTAAATGCGTCAAATATTCCATTGTGCTATCAATGAACGCAACTAGTGTGGGAATAAAATTCTCTTCGTGCCGACACCAGTTTTAACACCTTCCTGCTTGAACGAAGATAAACATAGAAATGAAATGTTTATTGAGTAACCTTGTCCTTCAACTTGATTAGGAGTAAGGTGACAAACCTTTTGATGCGGCCTCGCGAATTTTGGCTGAGCGAGAAACGGACATAGAGATATCCCGGGTGAACGCGGTGACCGAGCGACGCAGTAGACTGGTAGATCCTGGCTTTTACTGTCTTGCATCAATTATTCATGAATACATATATTCATGCAAATAAGCCAGCTTCCGAAAAACGACCAATCAGAACGGCCAGGACCCTGCTGATTGTTCGTGAGTCGCTCATTATCGTGACACGTACGAAAAGGTAAAAGACCTAAATAGAATTTAGAATATGGAATAGAGTTCGGAATCGCGTTTATTCATCGTGTTGAGACAGGGGTTTGAGTACACCATCGCCTGACACGATATTGACTTCTGATGCGATAGCGACTAGATTGTTTGGCTGAGCTGTTGCTTTAGTATTCTCCCAAGTCGGAGTCATCCTGTTCTGCACCAGAATTGCTAGTGAGTAGAAATATTAGTCAACGTCTAGATTAGGCATTTCTATAGGCCAAATTTTGCCAAAATTGGCTAATCAAAATGACCAACATTTCTCTTTTTTCACAGCAATGAGTTAGTCACAATAAATCAGGATTGTTGAATCGCACAAAAATACACATGTAATTTCGTGATGCGTGGTAATTTTTTTTACTCCATACACATTGAATAGTTCATGGCGGCAATGAACCTGAAAGCTGGAAAATGTATTTTACGGCTTACCGTTATCTGAGATCACGGCCAGCCTCAGTAAACGAAAGCGCTGAGCGGTAATCGCCTACCAGATAAGCCACCGGCACGTATTGTATTATGTTTGGGTGGAGGCCAGCCGTGCCCCCCCCCCCCTCCCACATACACACACACACCTTCTGTCTGTCTGTCTGTCTCTCTGTCTCTGTCGCTCCCTCTTTTACTCCCATTGTAATGTGCTGTAATGTTATCTTTTTCTATCATTGTTTATTTTGATTAACCCATTTTTGATGGGCTTAGGGCGTTAAGCTTGGACCACTTTCTGTTCACATTGGTTTTTACCAAAGGGGGCTAGCCCCAGCACTGATACGGATTATTTGGCCCTGCAAAAAAACAAAGCTAACTCCGCAATTATTGCGGTACCAAGCCGTAAAACCGGGGTTTAGAGGTCCATTGTAATTAGAAACAAAAATAGTACGGGGCTAAAGTAAAAGCGTTGTTCAAGGCTTTTACGTGTCGATTCCGTGGGGAGACGTCTTTAGCTGCTACGCTTACTTGCGAATTTAACGCACGTATACGGCACGCAACGCCATGGCTAGCCACGCTCTGAAAGGCCGAAGGTTTAGCTTCGGTAAGGATCGTGCATTCTTACCTAGGCGGGTAAATGTGTAAGTGCCCGAGAAACAATACTCATAGGTAAGTGTGCGTTTTGCACGGAACGCACGGCGTACACAATATGGCAGCGCGCTAGGGATATATCTCATTTTGACGAAACATTAAAAAGAAACCGCACGCCTCCAGTGACATATGAGAAGTCAAAATGCCATAAATGCCAACGGCGTAAATAAAATGTTTTATTCACGCCATTCAAACAATACGTTGTCAATGGGAACCCCAAAGCTTGCCCGAGGTTTAGGAGCAACAACTAATAGATTCAAATTGCATTCCATCCATTGAATCTGAATACAAGATCCAGGTGAATGCAATAACGCGTTACTACGCAGTTAGGGGGAAAGTTGTGAATACATTACGAAAATGGTCTATTGTTGACTTCCGTACAATCTATGAAATTTTGACTTCTCATACGTCACTGGAGGCGTGCGTTTTTTTTTCAAATTTTCGTCAAAATGAGACTTAATTGCGGCAAAGTGTGAAATTTGTTTGTAGTGGATAATTTTACATAGATTAGTGGGAACTTATTTTTCGAATTTAGTAACCCTTTAACAGCGGAGTCTTTTGTGATATTTGACTCCTCTGACGTCACTGGAGGCGTGCGGGTTTTTTTTTCAAATTTTCTTCAATATGAGACTTTATTGCGGCAAACGAAGGTGAAATTCGTTTTTAGTGGATAATTTTACAGAGATTAATGGGAACTTATTTTTCTAATGCAGTAACCCTTTAAAGATATTTCTTCCCAAGTTTACAGCAGCTAAATATCGGTGCTGCGCATGGGACATCAAAGCATTGTAGTGATTGTGGAATGCTTTGGAAATTCATTAGCACGCTTCAGTATCGTATCCGTACAGATGTTGAAATATATTATGCTCGAGTTGTCTCTCCTTCCTAACACATCCCTGGTCAAATCCAGGCAAGAATCGGCGGATTCTAACATGGGAGATCAAAGAGAAAATCTTTGTAAAGCGTTCTTTTGTGACTAGAAGCAGAGTCCAATGAATCTGCGTAAGTAAACGGCTGGTGTCACTTCATGTGCTTAAACATCCTTGAGTTTACATACACCCAGGAAATTCAAAGAAAAGTTGACACTTCCCAAACATCATAAAATTTACTGTATCTTATAGAATATAAGTGCTATCATGACGAATTTGATATTTAAGAAAATAACTATGTCACGCGCCTTCATCACATTGTTTTGTCATTAGGAGCTGACAAATATTTAGGTGTCATTTTTCCAAAAAAAAATCTTAGACAAGATAAAAATAAAAACAGAAACAGTTCATATTTATGCTAGTTTCTTCTCAACTCAAACATTTCAGATAACACTTTTTGTTCAGTGGTGACATATCATGATAGAAAATGAAATATAAATCATATACTTGACATTTATATATTTCTATGAAATGTTGTTTGAGAATATAATGAAAAACAATGGAATACATTTAGCACGAATATTACTTTTTTCCTTAAAAAGAAAATTCCACCTGAAATATAATTTAATCCCACCGCCATTCCAGTTATGTGAACGGGCTTAACACGCTCTTTCATATGATACCAAATACGTCTTGGTAGTATTTATATTTCTGAAGATATACATGTAGTAGATTTTACGATGTTTGGCAAGCGAACAAATTTCATTGAATTCCATGGGTGTATGCAAACTTTTGGCCCCAACTGTAATTAGCACTGGTAGTATAGTGAAATCCCTAGTGTATACACACAAAGTACTGGGTGTGGAGTATAGTGGCAGAAAGCGAGCTGCTTTCCTTTGTTCTGCTTACATGCAGTGGCCATATGTCTTCGCTTTTTGCGTGCATTTCAATGTTATGTGAACTAACAATTAGTTGTTCAAATCATCAGTGGAACTGTTATACTAAAGACTGTATAGTAATCTTTTACTAAGGATAGTAGTCCTACCTTATAGAGAATATCTATAAATATTCTAGTTGGTAATCTCAATAGCGGGAGCAAGATATAGTCTCATTCAGATAACATGAGAAGGTCGAGTATATAATATATAATATGAAGTATGATGTAGTGATTGTATTGATTGTCAAGTCTAACACCATAAAAATATATTATGTTTTATGTTGGGGTGTTTATGTGTTCTTTGAAACAGGTTATGAAACTAAAATATTACTTTTAACTTCAATTGCGGTGTTATCAAACACAACTGGTATGATTGTAATCAGTGTGCCAATGTTAGCTATGTTACATTCTGACCTAAGTCATGTAAGTAGAACACTTTAATAGATGGACATTAATTGTTTAGTTGCAGTTTATGGTGGTAGTGATTCAAGTAAATTGTCAGTATTTTACAGTTCGATTGCTTCAATACTCTTAAGTTTTATTGTGTTCTCTTTCTGGCAGATTGTTATCTCAAGATTTCCACGTATTGCGGTTTTAAAGTTGACACGGAATGTGGTATTTCCTGAATTAAATGAGATTGTGTAACTTCAGCTAAACGTTTCCTGCATTGATGCATCTGTGTTGTCTTGTGATTAAGGTTTTGTCACCGAAACTCCACAGTGCAAGAGTTTGTACCGAGGCAGCCACATCTTGCACGTGATAATTCTGCACATGGTACTGGTATTGATATCACTTAACGTCTTCTACACCGTACCCTATCTACCTCCTCCAGGGGCCACCGCCAAATACAGCAACCACAACGATTAACATCTAGAGCACAACAATGTTGCGTGTGGTTGGCTTTAATCTGCAGCAATACGTCCGACAGGGCGGCAACAGTATGCAGCAACATGCGGTCAATGCGAGACGCATCTTCACTCTTACGGCATCATCAGAGAAAACCAGGAAAGGTAAAAATTTTGGTTGAAACGTCTTCAACAGTGCATGACAAAAAAAATAAAAACTTTTGATAAGATATATGATATGCATTATCACAATATCTGATGTTCGTTTGATGAAAGGTTATAGTAAAGAGACCGTTGATTTTTTTGTTTGTTTTAATAATTTGAAAATGATATTGAAATATATCTTCGAAGGGAGTGGCGCGATCTTAGAGCAACGTTTTCTGTCTTTGTAAACTAACTGGGAATAGAGTACGAGTTTAGAATCCTAATCGCTGATGGGCAATATCCGTCATCACCATGATGTCCCTAATCTCTTAGGCCGGGAGCCCAGAATATTTTATTCATGTGAAAAGGGCCGGAACAAGTGACCTCATAGGTCGAAAGGGTGAACCATGGACGTCAAAAAGAAAAATGCTGGCAAGGTATATCTGATGCTTTCCCGCTAAAATCATTACATATCGGAAAGCCTTTTTTAACATGTTTAATTGTAGGAACATAACACACGGTACCGGCATAACAATGGTTAAAACACATTTTAATGCTCAAGTATCTAACTTTTATGGTACGTTCTATTTGCCTAGTACATGGGCAACATCATCATTGAATTTGTTTGGCAATGATATATGTGGGGATATATGTGGGGGAGATGTCGCGACGACGTCGGCAAAATGCAACCCTTTTTTTTTTTTTTGTGCTGCGTTTTGGCTAAAACATGTTCGATTCTTGCAGTTCTAATAGCTATTTCACCTAAACACAAAAAGTAAGCCACCCCCCCCCCTCCCTAAGCAAAATAATATAACTTTTGATCGAAAAAGTTTTGAGCAATATAATTTGGCAGGAATGTTTTTTTCACTTATTGACTTACTTCCGTGTGAAAATTGCATTAATTCACTTAGTCATGCATGGGTGAGCACACACTAAAGGCAAAATTGTCACTTTTCAAAGGTCACAAGGGTAATTTTGAGATTGTCGTATGAACTTTTAATGAATTCCATTTTTGGTGCCTAACACCTATCCCGACACTTAATCCTTTGTTCTTGTTGAGTGAGCACCGTTTAAAAAATACTCATCCCTCTTGAGTTTGAAACTTTTAACATTTTTTTTAAGAACCCTTTATTTTTGTGAAAAAATAAAACTCTAGATATTTTGACAAAGATGTAACATGACCTATTATTTGAAATTATTTTGCTCAAAACCTTTTCTATCAAAAGGTATGCTATTTTGCTTAGGGGGGACTTACTTTTTTTGTTGTGTTTAAATTCATTTCATCTAATGCCATTTCGTCCAACATTTCGTCTACCACCCATTTCGTTCAGTCATCAGTTCGTCTATTAGCCATTTCGTCTAATAACCAGTTGGTCTATAACCAATTCGTCTACAACCATTTCTTCTATTGTGCACGACCTGCCGTACATAGTGAACGTCAATGACAAACTAGTTTGGGCATTATTCGGCTATGGGTCTGAACTTATAACCATCTTTTGGATTACGAGAGTAATACTTTTTTCATTTGCTATCCTCACACGGTCGAAGTGGGTTTGAAATGTATCATCCGTACATGTTTGGAAAGGCAGAAGAAATGCCCAAAAGTTAGAAATATGTCAAAAAAAATACGACGTACGGGTTTTGTACCAGAAAAATTAAAGCTCCAACCAAAAATAACACGCATCCAGAATATACACGTCCAATAGCTATTATAGGACAGTATATACACAGTATATACACAGTATTTTGCCCGGTTTTACGACATATTGCTCCAAAATGCTATGTTACATTTTTGGTCAGGAGATGACTGTAGTAAAGACAAATCAATATATGTTTTGAAAAGCGGAAGAAATCATCAATACTTTAGAACATGTTTAATTCCAAAGGAAATATGTTGTATGTTTTTTTTTTAATTATAATGATCTAAAAAGTGTCAACCAAAACGAAACACACATCCAAAAAAATATGCATAGAGCGCACGCAATATTTTGTCCGATTTTACGCGCATTCTACCAAAAGGTTACATCTTATTAGTCAGAAGATTACCATAAACATAGCAATATGTCACATCCATCATGTCCATATGTTCTGAAAAACTGACGAGATGCCAAGCACAACCAACTAAGTGTACAGTACATTTTTATTTGTTTTTTTGAACTACAAGAATCGAAATGGTTTTAACCAAAAAGAAGCACAAAAAATGAAAAAAAAGTGTTGCATTTCGCCGACGTCGTCGCGACATGCCGTCGTCGATGTCGCCCACATAGCTGCCATTACCGAACAAACTCAATGATGATGTTGCCCATGTACCAGGCAAGCGGAACGTGCCAAGCGATAAGATGGTACCGTGTATTATGTTCCTATCAAATTTCAAAAAGGGCTTTCCGGTAGTGACGTCACATACGTGGAGATTTTGGCAGGAAAGCATCGGGTACACCTTGCCAGCAAGGGTTCAAGAAAAAGTCCACACTGATGTTAAATTGGTTTTAATAAAAGCAAGAACATGATAAAACGTGTTACTGAATGTTTGATGGACATCTGTCGAAGAATAAGAAAGTTGTGACTTATTTGAATTTTAATTTTGTGACGTCATGTGCGAGTAGCTTTTTTGCAATTGTTGTGTACTCATGTTTGTAAAAGGATATGTACAGGTTTAGATGTGCATTTGATATCACATTAGACGCATATTTAGACACGCATGCCTTTATGAAGAAGATTGATTCCTTAATCACAAACAGACAAGAAGTAATTTGTGAAATGATCAGTGAAATAGTGACTTTCTGGAGGTTTCTAAACTAAGGTCTGTATCACTGGCCATCCTTCTCTGTCTCCTTTTCTGTCTCGGAAAAAAGTTGTGAAATGATACAGTATACAGCATGTGGAAGAGCAACTCGCAAGTGGCATCACAAAAATAAAAACTTTTACAAATCTAAACTTGGCTATCCCTTCACGGATTTTCACCAAACCTTCACCAATATGTTACTTTTATTTTCCTGTTGAAGTTGAAACCAATTTAACACTACGCTTGACTTGCCTTTTAATTCATTAATTCTGCCATGTGCGTCTGTCGCTTGGTGTTTTCTTGGCTACATGAACACAATGTCCTGTTGACTCTCTCCTGGACACTGGGGTCGTCTCTGCTTGTCTGTCATAGAGCAGCCTCTATCATCCATTTCCAGCTGTATCTGAGCGTTCCGTCATAATAATAATAATAATAATAATAATAATATTAATAATAATAATAATAATAATAAATGTTTCTTATATAGCGCATTTCAAAACCGATGGAATTCTCAATGCGCTTTACATAGAGGGACTTAGATTTACATTTTACATCTACTTGTTTATCTACATACCATGTACAACATACAATACAATTTAATTGAACAGAGATCAAGGTACATCTTAAATTACAGAAATAAGTGACTTATTAACATTTGCATCTTAAATTACACAAATAACGGACTAATTAACATTTGCATACTAAATTACTTCGCTCCCGACGATTATCTCTGATTCATTGACGTCGAAGATAAGCCCGAAGACATGGGGACGAGGAGGATGGGATGTATCTCTTTCTTTCAGTCCGTCACATCCAGCTGTCCAATCCAGGGACTTGTGACCCTTCCCATTAATAGAGATTTAGATTGCCACGAGTGGGACTGTGGCTATTAAGTGTAATATGCATGTCCTACTATGATAATCAGGTGGACTTGGCGCAATTGCGTATGCATCGTATTGTTCAGAACGGCTGCCGATCACAATCAGTCACTCTCTCCACACTCATGCTCGCTACGATTATGGACGTGTCCTCTACATGTTTCATATATTACACTAGCTGATAAAAAAAAAATGTTGACACTTTTGACAAATAATTATAAATCCAGTCAAGGAATGTCACTTTTTTAGAGGCTGGTTTTGTTAAAATTAATTAATTTTCTAGTAGTGATCCTGTGAATATTTTATCAGATTTTCACTTTTGGACTGAAGTGGATCTGAACAGTCGTGTGTATTCAGAACACAACCATGTCCATTGTGCTAGCGGATTGACAAGTGTGATACACAATGGTCATTGTTGTGTTCTGAATTAATTATCTAATACGCTTTAGGTCCAAGAGCGAAAATCTCATTAAAAGGATTATTACATGAATAGGCTCATAATTGATGAAATGTCACGAAACCTGGTTCGAAAAAAAAAATTGACATCCTTTGACTGATTCAACTTATTTTTTAATCATTTGTCAAAAGTGTCAAAAGTATATATTTGTGACAATTTCAGCGTGGTTCGAGTTGCAATTGTTGTCCATAGTTGTTCAAGCAGGGATGTGTTAGGAAGGAGAAACAACTCGAGCATGATATATTCAAACATCTGTATGGATACTAAAGCGTGCTAATGAATGTCAAAAGCATTCCACAATCACTACAATGCTTTGATGTCCCATGCGCGCCACCGACATTGAGCTGCTGTCAACTTGGAAAGCAATATCTTTAATTCACTGTTTTGTCTCTGGAAGCTATGTTTCTTATCACATTTTTGTGCAATTTTCAAGAAAGTTACGGGCAACACCACTAAAGATCCTGTACTCGGGTTTTCTTCTAAATAATTGTTGAATGATGCACAAACGAAGATATAAGATAATATTCTTACTTACACAATTAAAGCAATTCTTCAATTTTCGCAGATTTCCGCAAATGTGGGATTAAATCATTATCAAAATTATATCTTAAGCTGTTTATTTTCATTAACAGAGTTTGCGTGCATTTGCGTGCAACTGAGATACTTTAGTAGAAAAAACTGTTTATTGTTGTTCTCTATATCTCTTTTCCTCACAAAAGTATTGAACACCTAGTAGATATTTCCAATTTGCGTTTGCTTTCAGGACTTGTTCATTCAGCCAACCGAACTCGTCAGCCTCACGCCTTGAAGGATAGGCACAAAATGCTTGCACACCATGGTCACCGCAACCAGCACTCAGCAGCGTCGATCGAGATTGATTGTATCGTGGAACAAAAGGATGATCACCTCTGTCTTCAGTTTGGCAACGAAGTTTACCGTGCGAGCTACGTGTGGCTCCGGGATCACTGCAAGTATGACGCTCATTTGCTAAACTGCGCTATATAATCATATGTTGAATGCCTAACTCATTTGATAGGCGGAAGAGAAGAAAGGCCCATTTGATGCAGTATTAGGATTGCTGAGGCGAAAAGTAAAGTTGATATCAGAAAGATGTGTTGTTAAGATATACAATTATCCTTCATTTTGTTTATTGTGCCTTTTTAGTGAAATAGTGCCTTTTATATATCATGAGGAGAAGGAAAATACTGGACTGGATCATTTGGAGTCTGTGTGGCAACTGCCTTTATTCTCATAACATGTCTAACACTATACACTGAATAACGACTAGAGGGGCGGATCATAAGGATGGGGTGTGACATTGGAGGTAGGATTGGTAACGAGGGTGGTGACGGATGGATGATACAGCCCAGAAGATTTATTCATGTGAAAAGAGCCGGAACATATGTCGAAAGGGTGAACCGTGAAAATCACAAAAATGTTTTGCTGGCAAGGTGTATCCGATCTTTTCCCACCAAAATCACGATATATGTGACATCACTACCGGAAAGCCTTTTTAAAAAATGGTAGGAACATAATGCATGGCACTGTCATAACAATAGTGTTAAAACACATTTTAATGCTCACGTATCTAACTTTATTGGTACGTTCCGCTTGTCTACGTACATGGGCAACATCATCATTGAGTTTGTTTGGCAATGACAGCTATGTGGGCGACATCGACGACGACGGTATGTCGCGATGACATACCGCTTAGTATCTTTCAGCTTTTCTTCATTCGGAAGAATGAGCGTAAAATCATGCAAAATACTACACGCGTTCTATATAAGTGTATGTTGTGGATACGTGGTTATTTTGTGGTTGACACTGTTTAGATCCCCATTCTTTCTGACATGTTTTGACGCTTTTGGTATTTCTTCTACTTTTCAAAGCATAAATGTTACACATCCACTGTCCATTACTGTCACGTAACATTTTGCAAGAATGCGAAAAAAGTTGAAAAAAAGTAATTTATATATATATATACGTGAATTAAGCCTGTGTTACTTTTTGCTTGAAACGTTTTAGCTTAAACTTGTTATATTTTTGGCATCTCTTCTGCTTTTCAAAACGTGATAAATACATTTTAAATTTTTGCATGGGAAACCTCAATCTCGTGTTTTAGTGACCTTCAGGTTTGAATGAACTCTTTGTGCGGTCCGTCTCGAAAGCTGAAACATGTTTATTTTTCATAATCTGAAAAGAGTATATCAAATCAATACCTTATGCCTAGGTCACATTCGCCGGCCGGTGGCAGGAATCGGGGGTAGCTTGCGGGGCTCTTACCGACCATCGGTTCTTACCGCCCACATAATCCTTAAAGGGTTACTAAATTAGAAAAATAAATTCCTACTAATCTATGTAATATTATCCACTAAAAACGAATTTAACATTCGTTTGCCGCATTAAAGTCTCATTTTGACGAAAACTTGAAAAAAACGCACGCCTCCAGTGACGTATGAGAAGTCAAAATCCCATAGATTGTACGGAAGTCAACAGCAGACCCCTTTCGTAATGTATTCACAACTTCGTACGATGACCACGGGTGTCCAACCGGCAACTGGTCCAAAATGGCCCCCAAAATATCGGAAGTACGTCGTAAACCTAATCGGAGTGTAGAGTGACCTCGGCATTACCCAACAAGTTCTGGGTAAAAGCACGTACGGCCCATTCATTAGCGTTCTTGCGTTCCGTTCGCCGTTTGTCCCATGCGGTGACGGGTTCCCTTCAGGAGTCAATTCTGAGTCATTGTTAGATCAAAGAGGTGTAAGGAATGGAGTCAGCACGAAGTGTAATTTCTTCCTGCAACAGTCGCGTGCATTGATATTACAATGGAATATTTTACGCGTTTGGCTCTTTGATCGAGGGAGATCCGCCGCCAAACAAGCATGACAAATTTTGGATACATTTCCAGGAAGATATATTCTGTATGCGCAGAACCACTTCATGTACTGAAGTGCATGTGCAGTAGTGGAACATCGTATAATGGTACGATTCTGTGAATTTCAGATTATATTGTTGCTTCGGTTTTTTTTTCTATTAATCGAGAATACTGTCGAGAACATGTCAGACAAATACCTCCATATCGCTATTGGGCAATCAATTTCCCTTACAAATATCTTGTAAATCATTTCTTGAGTGTTTCACCTTCCATGGAAACAACCTATATAGATTTCATGTGTGGAGATGTCCGAAAAAATTACGGACCAAATTCCTTCCCCAATTTTATCAAAATTTCCCTTCGCTCACCTCCAATCTAATTTCTAGTGTGTGTAATAAGATCAGCTATGAACTCCCAGCGAAGGCTGAACGGTTGACATATTTCTCAAACAAGATTTTCTTTTGTTATTCAGAGGAAGGCAATGTTTAATTAGAAATCAGCGTATTGCTTGAAACACCTGAATGTCTTGAATTTTTATGAGGCGGCGGTCATCATAGATCAAATTAAGTCTATCCGAGCAGTCCATCTATGATCATAGTCCATAATGTACTGGAGTGCATGTGCAGCAGTAGAACATCGTATAATGATACGATTCTGTGAATTTCAGATTATATTGTTGCATTATGTTTTTGATAAATCGAGAATAATGTCGAAAACATGTCAGAGAAATACCTCCATATCGCACATTGGGCAATCATATTTCCTTACAAATACCTTGTAAATCGTTTATTGAGTGTTTCACCTTCCATGGAAACAACTTCAATTTCATATGCGGAGATGTCCGAAAAGGTAACCAAAGTCATTCTGCACTTTTATCAAAATTTCCCTTCCCCAATCTAATTTCCAGTGTGTGTAATAAGATCAGCTATGAACTCCCAGCGAAGGCTGAACGGTTGACATACTTCTCAAACCAGATTTTGTTTCGTTATTGAGAGGAAGGTATTGCCTAATTAGAAATACAGCGCCCACACACTTTATATCATTTCCTTCTCGCTTCCTTGTTTATACATTTAGCTCTTGAAATAAAATTTGAACTGTCTGCACTTTTTGTGGGTCGCGTTAGCCTGCACTGAATTCTGCCAACATGGGGCTGATATCCACTGCCAAAATCAAAGAAATTATATCATTTCCTTCTCGCTTCCTTGTTTGTTCCTTCCTTGTTTGGCTCTTGAAATAAAATTTGAACTGTCTGCACTTTTTGTGGGTCGCGTTAGCCTGCACTGAATTCTGCCAACATGGGGCTGATATCCACTGCCAAAATCAAAGAAATTAACCTCCAGATGACAATTAAAGTAAAAGCTCTGACGACGCGTTATACTGACTAAAGCACATATTGACGAAGTGCTGCGGGTGAACGAGAGGGGCGGACCACGAGGAAGGGTGTGCATTGGGGGTAGGAGTGGTAACGAGGGTGGCGACGGATGGATGATATAAACATGGACCCTAAACAATTGGGTGGCTGATGGCTTGGGTCTCAGGGATCGATGACTGGGGTAAGGTTACAGTTAAAAGGAACATCCTATAAACTACACATTTACATACTTAATAGTGTATTTGTGTAATACCATTTTCATTAGGTCTACATTTTTTCATGGAAAATATTTGAACCAAAATATGGTTCTCTATGCAGGTTTTTGTGGAATAAATATATTTTTTTTAATGTATACATATGAAAATAAATTTAATGTTAGTACCATTGCACATTGTAAGTTTCTTATCTGTCAAGTGTTTCTGTATTTGTGTCATGTCTATTCTTCAGATGTGAACAGTGTTACGAAGGGATTTTCCATCAAAGATTTGTGGATATTGTAAGCTTGCCAGAAGACTTCAAACCAAAGCAATGGGACTGTGCTGCTGGAACGCTCACATTAACATGTACGTTTATGACATCCATCAATATTCATTAGCACAATATTTGGTAAATGTTTAACGACCCCACCCCTCCCCCTAAAGCTCACATTATCCAGAAACATTTGAAATTCGTACTCATGGTGCTTAGTTACAAATTGGTTAATCTTGTTGTGTGGGCATTCTGCACAGTGGACGTCATCACGATGCTCTTCTGTCATCTAGACCTGTTCTCTAGTGGGCCTACCCTTCTTTCTAGCACAAACATGTTGTAATCATGATGATGGCTCATGAAATGTGCTGCCCATTTTTGTGCCATGTTATGATTCCAATCTAACTGCATTCTTCTTCAAATCTGTTTAACACGGCTGCACTGCCAATGTAATCTTTGCATCTTTGGAATGGAAGCAAATAAAAAATCAGTGCCAAGATGGGATGAAACTCAATCTAGAGATTACCCTTTGTCATATAGTCGTACAGTCTTGTGTTTTGACCTTGGGAGAAGCGAGTCAGCGCTCAAGGTATGATAGAGCACTATCTGTGGGGTGGGGTTTGGCGGGGTGATTTTATAGATTATGATTACATTTGTCTTATACGTTTTTACAAGTACCTTTCGTTGAAGCAGTTGACATGGTCAAATAGTAACGAGCAGTGCATCTTTTAGACGTCATCAATGTTACTGTGCATCAAAACTGTTTTCGAGCTGTATGCGACGTTATGCGCCTGCTTTTCATTTTATCGAAGGGCCGGATGATCACGTCACCACGTATTCCACTCAATGGCTGCGCGACAATGCGCCCGCTCGAAGGCCACGGCAAACAAGCCTCGACCAGGTCTTCTGGGACAGGAGTAAGCTGCTGGAAAGCTCGCCCGAGGAAGTGCCGATCAGTGAGCTGAGGACAAGTGACGGGCTGCGGAAAGCCCTGGAAAATATCTACGTCTACGGTTTTACCTTCGTGACGGGACTGGAACATACCGCGGACGCCACATGGGTATTTATTTTGTAAAGTTAACTCCTCTACTTCCACATAAAATATGCCTGGTAGGGTTTATGTGCCCACGTCAAGTAAATAACATTATGTATCCACGGGGCTCTGGTATCCCGTTGCCCTTCTCCCAGTATAGATACCTATTATACGAACATTTGAAATGTTTTTCACATATGTTGGAACCAACTAAAGAAGCCTCACGATAACACTTCTTCTTCCATAAAATATGGCCTTCTGTAGGATCAATGGGTTTTTATTAAGAATGATAAATGAGCCGTCTTTTGCTAAATGTTTCCATTTCGTTTTCTTATGTTTCACTCTCTATATTCCATCGTCCTTCAGTTTTGCTTTCTCTTCTCTCAGACGCACATGGTCTGTCTTCTACAAGATCTGTATACGAATTGATTTTTACCATTATTGTCAAAAGCACATCACCCACCAAATGAAACAATTTCGGTTATAAATTAATACAGCCCGTTCTCACAGTAACCTGAATTAAGTAATTTTGTATAGACTTCTGTATTTCAACTCATCAGATGTTCTTAGTTCCCACTGCATATAGGCTATGTACTCTGCTACACGTGCTAGACTTCATAACAACGGGATAGATCCTCATAACGAACGTATGAATCGATCGAGACGCAAAGTTTGCGGTGACGGGTTACACGGTTTCATATGCGGGGCCATTTGAGTTATTTCTTCTCGTTGTTTCCCGCGTGCAGGAGGCAGTTAATCTCATCGGGCCGGCAATGCCATCCTTTGGAGACCGATTGTTTACCTTCTGTAATGAGAACGACGAGATAAGTTTGCTTGGCGGTTACAGGTCAATTGCTCTGCGCAATCACACGGACCATTCATATTTCGACCAATCGTCTGGGTAAGAATGTTAGGAGTTATCGAAAAATCATGGGGGTGGAAATCACGTATATAGTTCTTTGCATTCTTTGTAATGCAACAAGTCAACACTTTTTTTTAGCTCGACCTTGCCATTGTATTTTCATGTACAATATACTTTATTTTCCTATTCCTGACAGATTGCTGTGTGAATATGTAGAATGGATCTATAAATAATTTTTTTGTCAGATGGACGATAACTGAAAATCTACGGATTTCATCAATATGAATACGACTTGGAACAGCATTTGTTCAGGGATTGGTTTCCATCTTGCATAGGAAATCTAAAGCTGTAACGTTTTTTGTGACTCGAAGGAATGTACAATGAATCTGCTTTGGTTAAACGTCTATTGCTACTCCATGCCATGCAAACAACCTTGGTTGTAGAGAAGAGTGTATTTGCCTTGTAGTTATGTCTCGTTCGGTGAGTACTTCGCCTGTATGCACGATTTCATTCTCTCGGACCGACTTCATCTACTAAATTCCACACATCACATTCACAGTATTGCCTGCCTGCACTGCATCGAGCGGGATGGAATTGGTGGAGACAACAAGCTAGTGGACGGGTTCTGGGCGGCCCAGCGGTTAAAGGAGCTCCACCCTGAACACTACGAGACGCTGTCGACCTTTCCTCTGCTGGGCTTCTACCGGGACGAGACCCGGGAATATCACAGCCGCCACCCAGTGATCACACACGATGCTCTGACAGGGGAGCTCAAGCAAATCAGGTATGGAATCTGTTGTTTGTGTATGAATGGTTTGCTGTTGCAGCTAGCCATTATGGCATTCCGCTTGCTTGGGTTGTTCTGGATGTTTTTCCACTTTTCCAAGGCGAACTTGCACATCGAGTTGAAATAATAACACCGATGCAGATACCTTTCAGAACTTCCTATAGAATATCATGAACTTGAGGGTTACGTTAAATGGGTTTATAAAGGCTTCTACATTAACATGTTTAACATGGATTTTTGATTGGATCGTTTGAAATCAAAGTATAGTGCCTGAAGATCCTTCCACCTAAAAGACACTATGGAACATTGCAATCTATGGAAAATTGCAAGCTAAACCAGTATATTGCTGTTACCACGGCCATTGTGATACTGATTATCAAAACAAATTCGGATTTACACGGATATCTCGAAAAACTTGAGCTGGCTTTGAGAGGCAAACTACAAAATAGTATATTTTCCATGATGTGTGTAAAGTGCACGTCTCTGTTAATCACAATAGTTGTCATAGATTATTTGAGGATCATACGTTGTTTGCAGAAATCAAACATCTGTACCGTTTATACAGGTGAGTGAATCTTCTCGTTTTAACTCCAGGCCCTCATAACTCCCTCTTACCTCCCTAACGCGATCGGGTAAATTACCCCATGTGAAAATGACCGGTATTTTGCAGTAGGGGAAAGCACATAACCAGTCATTTCCCCGATGAAATGAACGCTTGATTTAGTAGGAACTTTCTCAAAACAATGATTATTTCCTCCAAGTTCGCGGAGGTAATTACACTGTGAAAGCAGATTGTGACAACTTCTATCCCACCAAGCAATAGCGCTCGCGGAATAATTTGTCGGGAATTTTCAAGGCCTGGATCTGATCTTGTACTTTTTTCTGATTGGGGAGATCTGACAGTACCCATGGTGCAGCAAAATATCCACGGCAAACATGGCAAACTGAAGCCAACAGCCGCTTACGTAGTGTAACTCTGTGTGATCTATTCGCGTTTTACATTTCGATACCACAATACAGTTTCATATCCTAATCAGACTCACATGGAAGACCACTTCTCATCCTATTGAACATGAAAACATTTTACGAAATTGATTAATCAACTAAAGGAGTTTATTTCTCTTTGCGATTCTACTCAGGTTAAGGCCTGATTATAAAGGTGACATCACATACGCCCCCTACGAAGAAGTGGAGAGATTCTACGCCGCCTTCCGCGCCCTGAGCCGAATCCTCGAGGCGCCCGAGAACGTACTTCAGACCGAGTTACATCCGGGCCGCATGGCCGTGGTCGATAATTTTCGTGTGCTGCACGGGCGCACGGAAATCTCCGGAAAGCGCGTGATGACGCTAGGGTACGTGAGCCGTGACGATATTGAATGTAGCATGAGAACCGTAGCAGGTTTGGTCATTTAAAGTGCGTAAATCCACATTGAGCGCTACTTAAGAATAAAATCCTGATAACGTACAAAGCAGAAGAGTATTTAGACTGCCACGCAGACGATAAATGTATCTCAAATATAAATATGTAATATGTATATATTAAATATACTTCAATACTATCATGACTATGTTCTAAATCTATATCATAATTTCATTCAAAACTGAAAAAGTGTTTAGTTGAAATGTAAATTGTAAAGAATAACAGCATGAACTGTTTTATGTGTACGAGGTACATTATGACGCAGTGGTACTGTCACCATTATCAATTTTGTTTCAAAAGGTTACAGGGTATATTTGCATGATAGTGTGCTGACTGATAATGTACTTACAGGAATTATATATCACTACTGGTATAGCGTACTAACTCTTCCGTCAGCGCACACAGGAAGAGTGGTAAAGCCCTCTTTATGTACTACTCCATCATATTTGTTTATTTGCATTATTGTGTTGTCATGTAACTGTCCTTATCTGACAAAAAAACAACTAACAATAAAGACTTTTCTTGTGACTGAGCAGTAGGATGAATATTTCTTGTCCAGATTTGGCCATATGTAGGGGATGCTGGGTACAATCTAAGAGTAGCAATAACCCAGATCTGAGTGATTTGTCACTTGCTTCCTTTTGTCAGAGTAGGTGTGTTTTCATTTGTGATCGCGAGTTGATCTTCCTCTGTACAGTTTAGTTTTTACCATGAATTGAATTGACAATGAGTCGATCGAGTGTGTATGATTTGGTTTGAGGTAACGCTTACCCGTCCATAGATCCAATGCATTTAATGAATTGACAACAGACCAGTTCATATTTTCAACAGACATCAACAATAAGTAAATCTGTGGAAGCATTTCACATTCATTCTGTAAGTTCATTTTATTTGATTGGCACTCATATTGTAAATGCACCATAAGATTGTATAATATATGCACAAATCGACAATATTCAGTTATTTTCAATCTTTAGGCATAAAGGTTTTTTTTTTATAATTGGTACTTGTGTATCACACCATGCTCATAATCATCCTCAAACTCGCGATCATCCGCCAAAGAGCATGAATAAAAGAATAAAACAAGAAAAGTGTGTATTGATAAAAACATACTGAAGATTTAAGTCCGGGGAATTATGATATTTAGTTTGAAGGTATAAAATCATTTGAAATAAATAAGTAGGTAAAGTAGAAAACATGTTGCAACATCATATCCATACAAGTTTTACACAAAGCTATGGTTTAAAAATTCTTGTTCTTCCGGAAACATGAAGCCAGTATGTCACATCGTGAGATTGTTTGATTGTTCTTCCCTACTTTATAACATTTATGTTCATGTAAGACCTATGAACCTATCAAATTGTTGTATCGCATCTTAACAATCTAAGCGCCCTCTAGCAATTAATCACAATTTGACGTAATTATGTAGGTAGTGTGGAAAATTTGAATTACTACACGATGTAATGATTTAAGTTAAAAAGTAATTCGAATTATGACACGTACGTACATGCATGCTTTAACAGTCTCCTTCTTTCATACCCAACTATGCCCGACGGAAGTATCGTTGACATTAAATAAACTTCGTGCCGCCGCTCTTAGATACATAAACACTTAACTTCCTCGTACTCAGCACGCACCGAATGGCATACCCCATGTCTTTATCATGTTTATACATAAAACATAGTTATCTGTTTTTAAGAGCTATAGTTTAGTTCGGTAGTCTAGACGATACTTACCCTGACGAAGTCACAATTTGTCGACCATAGACCATGTTTCCGTATTTTATTGTCGGAACCCTCGAGGTGAGCGTGATATCCATCATGCGATAGTGTACTGAACCTCACAATGATGTTTATAAACTATATAATGACTTCCATTTGACGCGCTGTTTGAATGTACGAGTTCACGTCATTCAAGTGCTACGAAAGGATAACTTTTGCGTTCTGCACAGACGCACGGCGATCATGGCCAAGCGAGTGATCGTGGACATGCGCATCGGCTACGGCAATCTGCAAAGTCAGATGAGAACCGTGGTGAAGTGGCCATTTAGGCATACTCAGCGAATTAGATCTTAAGTAGTTGGGATATTATTTATCTTATAAAGCTCAGTGCAGATAACTATGCACTGGTTTTAAGGGATAGTTCACCCTGAAATTAGGTTGGTTTCAGTAAAAGCAGAAATATAAAAGAATATATTAGTGAAGGTTCGACGAAAATCCGTCAAAGATACAAAAATCACGATCTTCTGAAATTTCAATTTTGTGACGTCACGTGAGTGTTCCTTTCCCATTATGTTGTGTGCTGTATGATTCCATGTTTTATTATTTTCTGTTTTTGACAACGGAATATTTTTTTACAGAGGTAAGTGTGTAAAAACGTTTCTATCGATGTATCAAATGCACAGGTAAAATGATGCATATCTTGTGGAGAATTGTACACAACATATGGGAAACATTCAAACATCTGGGAAAGCACCTCGCACGTGACGTCACATCAAAACTTTAAAAGATAATTTTCTTATCCTTTGACGGATTCAATCAAACCTTCACTTAGATTTTTCTTCCGTGTGTCTGCTTTTATTAAACACCAACTTAATTTCAGGGTGAACTATTCCTTTAATAATCATGTCTGCTGACTTCATTAAGTTCCATTGAGTAGGAATAAGTAAGGTGTCAATGTGCTCAATTGAAAACATTTTTGCACCCATGTTGAAACTTTGATTGGGGTATATACGTAATTTACTATGTATTGGAATATGAGGGTGAAGACGGATTGTTGACGATTATTCCAACATTGCCCGTAACTAATAAAGCATTGCCATGGTATAAATGCGTTCCAGTACCCCCCCCCCCCCACCCGTAAACACACATTCACACATCCCACACCACCTTCGTTCTCTCTTGTTATACCATTACACTTCGGCCTATTATGAACACCCGCCTATCTCTTGTATGATATACTTGATAGCTTGAATGGCGTAGACACCATCAAACTTCTCCTGATTTCGTGATAAGTTGTTTTTTATTTCGCCAATTCTCTTAACCCTCGACGTGCCACTCGTAGATTTTTTCACTATTAATACACACAAATCCCATAGTACAGCATTTTGTCTGCACGCAACGAGTTAATATTGTAAAGTATCTTGCGCATTTCACCTACATTGTTGTAACTGTTTCGATGTATTGAAAATCAAATAATAAAGCATACCAATCATATCATATCAAATTAAATTGAATTAAATCAAATATTAATTTCTACTTCTCGTTTCGTATATTCAGTAAAATGTATACTGTTTATGCTTGCGCATAAGCACTCAGGCAGACACACTTGCACACGTACACTCATTCACACGGAAGATCTAGAAAGGAGAGAAGAGACATAAAATATGGGCAGGTACCGAAAGAGAGAGCGGGAGATGAGAGAGAAAGAAGGGGAAACGAGATAAAGAGGCATTCAATGAGAGACTATGGCACGCCATAAAGGAATCAATTCAAAATATATTTCACTTGAACAAATATATGTTTCTCTTTCACTAAACCATTTCACTCCAGCAAATTTATATTTCACTTTCCAAAAATATATTCTACTTTTAAAAAAAATTCATTCCAATTTATCACAAAGATATGTTTCACTTTTTTCCAAAATGCATTTCACTTTTTCACAAAATTATATTTCACTTCTCACAAAATATCATTTCACTCAATGTCAAAATACTTTTCACTTTCTAAAAAAAAATTCATTTCACTCTTCACAAAATTACTTTTCACTCTTCACCGAAATTCATTTCACTTTTTCACAGAAATACGTTTTACTTTTCATAAAAATAAATTTCACTTTATCACAATAAATCGTTTCACTTTCCACGAAAATATATTTCACTTTTCACAAAAATATATTTCACTTTTGAGCAAAAAAAGAATAATTTTACTTTCAGCAAAAAAAAAATCATTTTACTTTTGTTGGATAATACAATCCAATGAATTGATCTTGAGCCTCTACCTAAGGCCATAACAGTACGTTGATAAAATTCATTCCTCTTTGTTGTCACGTAAAAATCCATTCCTCTCTTTCGCAAGAAATCATTTCACTCTTTCCAAAAATACGTTCCTCTTTTTTCTCGGCCAAAAGGGGGCGCTGTATTTTGAGCAAGCGCAAGCTAGATCATCAGCGAGCTCGGACGGCAGTACAGACGGCGCGGTACGACCTGTCTCGCCTGTCGGTACTGCGGTGAAGGTGCCTGCAGTCTAGCCGCAGCGCCTGCACAATCGCAAGTATTTATACAAGTCGTATGCACGAAACTTTTGTCGCTGCATATGTAATTAGCAATGACAGACCTGAATTCACAATAGAATAACTCAGGAAAGAAACGACACATTTCCATGAAATCTTCGGGGTTATGGAGATAAAACTATGAAATTCCGTTTGTCTCAAGGAAAATCTTAGGTGAATCATAGAAATATTTGAAAATCTAAGAGATTTATCGGAGGAAAAACATCTTAAAAATTAAGTTCTTTATACATGATTCACCGAAATAATTGCTTCAGAGTCTCAAGAAACCTTCTCTCTAGTAAAAAGTAGCCAAAATGTAATATTCTACAATCTATACCAGTCAGGAGCTAGCAAAATATAACCAGTGTTTCAAAAGGCTGAAGGAAAAGTTGCCGTACGAGCGGGATGCTTTGATCGGAATCTCGCCCGGGGGTCCCCCACAATGCTTCATACGAGTTCCGTATATAACTGCTAGCGAGGAAAACAGTGCGCGCGTGTCGGTTGTCCATCGTGATTAATCGTACGGTATATTTAATAGTGAGTGCACCCCCGTTACCAAAAGCCCTCCGACTTGCATTATTGCACCACTCGTTGACTATTGTGTGTGTATCACTTTTGGAAGTGGTTCGTCGTCTCGGGGTCGTTTAGCAGGGCGTTTTAGTAGTTATGGTATCTGTCTGTTTGTATTGCCATCTTCCTGTTCTTGGTATAACATGTACTGATCGATGTTTGATACTGTTATTTTTATACTCCATGAAGTGATAAAGAAATGAAAATCAAAGTTTAACACCACACCCTGACGTATGTAGTTTAAGCAATTTTATTTTACCCATGATGGGAAGCACTTGTTATTCCGAAGGTTCATTTAGTACAAAGGTTCAAATACATGTACTCGAAAGCTTTGTTATTCCGAAGGTTCATTAGTCCGAAAACAAAATAAGGTTTGTTATTCTGAAAACGAAATAAAGTTTGTTTTTCCGAAGGTTCGTTAATCCAAAAGTGAAATAAGGTTTGAACCCTTTTAACGAACGTTCTGAAAAACAAACTTATGTTTTCAGATTAACAAACCTTCGAAAAGACGAACTTTATTTCGTTTTCGGAAAAACTAACTTTATTTCGTTTTCGAATGAACGAACCTTCGGGAAAAACGATTTTTTTTTTTCCGAGCCTTCGGAATATCGAACTGTAACCGATGATATAGCCATACTTCATGTATTGGCATGAAATTATTAAATCTCTTTGGTAAATTAAAACTTTAATCCACGCTAGATGAGGGTATAAAGTGATAGATCCCGACGAAAGGGCACAAGTTCCCCCTCCAAAACCCCAAAGGATTTTTTTTTATTGTGGGGGGGGGGGGGGGGGGGCTCGACAGTAAAAAATAAAAACAAAATTGAAAACTTACACCCCCCCCCCAGCCCCCCCCCCCAACATGCACACAATGCACTCTTTTTATTCTGAAAATGCACCATTGCATTGTAAATCATATTTCTAAAGTATCATTAAGAAAGTCATTTACCCCCCCCCCCCCCCCCTCTCTCTGAACATGTTTCTTTCACTCCTTTTCTCCTTGTTTCCCAACTCTTCTCTTCTTTTTATAGTATCTCTTTCTCACTCTCACCTCTAATATTTCTGTAATTTTTCTTCCCCCACACTCATACTATTACTCAATTCTCAACAGCTAGCACATAGGCCTATCCATTGAAAAGTAATTGGTAAATCGGACACAAAAAAGAGCGGTGTACTAGATGGAATTAAATAGTGCTGCAAATGGCAAGACAACTTTTATTAACAGCTGACAGTGGATGAGCATGCAAAAACATTTAAAACTACTGTATATCTCTTGTTTGAATACCTGACTTGTCACAATTTACATGAGGTATTGAAATGCTGGCAATGTTATCGTATGGGCCCTACCACATGGCCCATGGTAACTACATCACACACTGTAGTACAAATCACAAAGTTGCCTACATTTATATTTTACAGTGTCCCAGGAGGTACACCTGTACACTTCATAACTGTGACTGAAAATATAATGTATCCAAAGTATTATTTCTTCATGTCACAATGTCTACCTTCTAAGTACAAACTGTGTTGATACTCTACATGGCAAGATACCTCTTGTAATTGCATTTACATTCTTAAAAGCTAGAATTCTTGCACTTTCTTTGGCAATTTCTTTTAAGTACATGTACAAACTAAATTAAGAACAACTTGAATGTGAAGTGAAAACTACATAAAAGAAGATATCATATTTTTCTTTTCTGAAATAAATTATGTAACAAAAATACTTAACTTGAAAGAAGAGATGTTACTCACATATTCCCTTTTTGATTCACACACATGTCTGAGAATATTTGCGAGAATATTTCCTGATAAAAGAAGTAATCTTAGAATGTATTTTGGCAAACTTTCAGATACAAAAAAAATAATAAATATGTTGTTGTACAGTGAATGAGTTATACATGCATGCATCTCTTTGTAATTCACACATGAAACACAATTTGAACATCATGTGAGGCTTGAACAATAACACAAAAGATTGAAAATAAAATGACCGTGATGCACATTCTATAAAATATAGAATTAAACTTAAGCCACAAAACCAAACAATGGTTAAATATAAAACATCAAGCATCATATTTCCATATCTTCATATTCAGAGTCTATGCTTTCTCTGTCATATTCTTTTGGCAGTATATTAACTTCCAAGCCACTTTCAATGTCTTCATCATAAAGGATACTTAAAGTACTGCTTACAGTAGAATCATCATCATCCTCAACATCATCATCGTCGTCATCATCATCATCATCACTAGCATCACTAGCATCATCACCATCATTATCAAGATCAGCTGAATATTCTGTTGTGGTGTCACATGTCGATGTAGATTGCATTGGCATAGTTACATTAGGAACATTTTCACAGTGTTTGCATCTACAACCAGGGCCACATTTTCTTTTATCTTTAACACATTTACAAAGCCTATTTGTACATTTGCTCTTAGAACAAGCACAGCCTCGTGTAAGGTATATAACATTTTCTCTAATGCGATTAATATTTTTTTTCTGTATCCCAAATAATGCTGACCTTGTTCTTATCATCTTGATTTGTTATATTATATCCATAAAAAGAAATGTTTGGATATATACAAATTGGAGAATTAACTTCATCCCATACTGTTGATACCCAACAACTCCTTAACCAGTGAAGGTTCAAAGCAGAATTAGAAGGGAGCAGATCATCTTCATATTCACCCTTCCATGAAGCTAAACGTACTATATCCAGAGCCTTATGATGCCGTGACATAATATCAGAATCTTCTGTACTATTGTACAGATCAATAATCGAATTGTAATTATGAAGACAAGAACGGTTAACATGGTAAAATATGCACATAATAAGGCGATAAAAAGACATTAAACCATCATCTGAATTAACATTCAATTCAGTTTGAGCTAAGTAACCTTGTGTATTACTGTAGCATCCAGTAATAAAATGTGCATGTTGGAAAAATAATTTAAAAAAGGTAGGCTTCCCTATATGCGCAAAGTATGAAACAAAATCACAACCTGACGTGATATATAAAACCTGAAGAATCTTCCAAACATTTAACTGCTTATTTATCAAACATGCCAAATCAGAATCATGGTCACATGCAGACTGTAATGAATTGAGATTTAGATATTTTTCATCCCCCTCTCAGGCACTGTATTGCACTGTGACATGTTTATTACCAAAGTTCAAGGGAAGTCCTATCACACCGATATCTCGATCAATAGAATATATTAAAATATTATTGCATGGAGTATCATTTACATGTAACCAGATCTGTGTATCACTTTCCTCGTGATTATGGACAATATTATGATGATCAATGCCTTGCTCACTTATTGAAACACCTGTCCATTGACTAGAACTCTCAATTCCGACATGAAATCCTCCAGAAGTAACAAAAACTTTACCACTGTTTATTTCAATATCATTTTTTACAAGCTCAATAAATTTATTGGACAAGTAACGACATAAGGTGTATTTGTTCTGGCGAACTTTAAGAAAATTATTCCATTGGTTTGGAAGAGGGACTTTGTCATCAAGTGACTCATAATAATAACATTCTCCTTCAGTTTTATCCCTTCTGCTACGTTCTACATCTTTTGGAGAAATACCCTGTGTTCCGACTTGATCAAAGAGGATCCGGACTTCTTTTACATTTTTCTTGAAAGAAAGAAAACACCCATCTAGCTATCAGAAATTGTGCATATTCGTCAAATGTTTTTAGATTTTTCAGGGGAGAACTATATATTATATTCACGCCTTCTACAATCACGCACGTATAAGACACAAACTTGAAAGACCTGGACACTATTTCATAACTTGATGAATATCTTTTTTTTTTTTTTTATCTTTTTCTGGTGTATAGGACTCATTCTTCAACTTTTTTTAATATTTTTGCCTGCAACTGTTACATATACAAGAAAAATCTGAAATGTCTGTAAACTTTGATTTGATTAAATCTTTTAGCATTTCAGACTTAATTAAATTGAAATGGGTGTATTTGTGAGATGTTTTTTGACAAAGGCGACATGGTCCACATGAAAAATTCCCACAGGGCTGCTTATGTTTGGTAAGCTTTTCTTTCACCCCAACGAAACATTTGTGTTTTTGTTGAACAATATTGCACGAGGGGCGATTGAAGGTGGAACTGGTGGCGGATGGGGATCAGGAGCTAGAGGTGTGATTGAAGGTCGAACTGGTCTGGTGGTGGTGGTGGATGAGGATCAGGAGCTATAGGTGCGATTGAAGGTGGAACTGGTGGCGGATGGGGATCAGGAGCTAGAGGTGCGATTGAAGGTGGAACTGGTGGCGGATGGGGATCAGAAGCTACAGGTGCGATTGAAGGTGGAACTGGTGGTGGATGAGGATCAGGAGCTAGAGGTGCGATTGAAGGTGGAACTGGTGGCGGATGGGGATCAGGAGCTAGAGGTGCGATTGAAGGTGGAACTGGTCTGGTGGTGGTGGTGGATGAGGATCAGGAGCTATAGGTGCGATTGAAGGTGGAACTGGTGGCGGATGGGGATCAGGAGCTACAGGTGTGACTGGATGAGTGACATGAAGAGGAGAGGATCTTACTTGTGGAGAATCACACAAGTGGACATCCTCATATTTGATCTGTGGTTAAAGTGAAAAAAAAAACACATTTAGGCAAAACATTAGTAAAACTGAAAGAAAAAAATGTTCCTTACAAGTCAATATCACATACAGAAACATTTCTTACTTAAGTCAAATTAAATGTGTTTTTTTTCGCAGAGAAAGATCACTTTAATCACAACTAAAATGACGAAAAAGGACTTTACCAATTTCTCAGTCAAACAGAGGGACATTAAGGCCAGTCCAAACTGCATCCATGGAAAGAAGTTAGGAAAGTGAAAAAAAAAAATTATGGTAATGTATTTTACTACCCTATCATTTAAAACACCCTGCCCCACCCCCACAAAATATAAAAAAGGAAGAAGGTGTTTAGGTCTACTAACTTTGGTGGCTGGGCAGCCACCAAAGTTAGTAGACCTAAACACCTTCTTCCTTTTCCGGTGCTTCTTGATCCTCTGCCGCCTCCTCTTCCTTTCTCTGGCCTTCTTGCGTGAGGTAACATATGGAGCAGGTGACTTGGGGAGTGGGGAACAGGGTAGCATGATGATTGTGCTGGGAATGTTATATATGGAATAAGGCTCAGGTTCTTAGATGATAGCTCATGATATTTAGGGGGAGGAGGGAGCAACACTGGATCTCGTTTTTTAACAACTTTCTTTTTTTTTCTCTTTGGTTGATCCACCTTCGGTTTAAGATAAGGCTTTCCATATCGTTCCCTTTTTCTGTATTTTATAAGGGCTTTTTCCTTTTCTGATAGGATTGGTTGTTGAACAGTTGATTTTGAGCGGGAACTGCAGGAAATTTTAATCAAAATTTTTAATTCTTTAGGTATTCAGGTTGTTTGCTTGGGTTTGAAGTTTTGGTAGTAAACAAATTGAGATATTAAATTTGTGAATTCAGAAGCAAGTGCTGACTTCCCTTCAAGAGTTAAATGAACACCATCAAAATGAAAAAACCTATCACTGCACAAAAAGGGGGAAGTGGCGAGTATCACAAAGCAATTAAAAAAACCTTAGCACAATTTGTGTAAATTATTAATATAGTATCTCGACTTCGTGTATAAACCTTCTTTAAAAAATTTTAAGAGGACGAGTCGAAGGTAATCGAAGCAGTCTAAATGTTTTTAAAAGACAAGTCGACCACATATACCCCCCATCACTATACCAAAAACATAACACGGAAATACACGCGTACGGGACTGGACACTAGTTATTTCGTTCACAAGTTTTCGCGCGGTTTCACCAATTCTACAAAGCAAACGAGGGCTACTTCCGGTCAAATAGGATATTGAAGTCATTTTCAAACTGATTTTTAAGACAAAAGAACTGGTGATTCGATCAAAATCCCCGATGACGATGTCATCAACATTTCATCTTTTCACGTAAGAAGTTTCAATACAAAACGATTTTCAACTGTTAATCATTGACATTTAAGCTATTGACTCGGGCTTTTCTACCGCGATGACAAACGTGGACATGATGGAGTGGAATCTTGTATTTTAATATAGAATCTCACATAAGCTTGTATGATGGGGGGACCCTAGGGCGGCTAGGCTTGTCTGCGCACCTAGTGATATTTCACTGAAAATTGACAAACTTTCATTTTGTATTCCTCTAATGGCTGACCTCATTAACAGTTACATACTAAATAGATCTAGATCTCCAGTAGTACAGGATCTAACATTCATGGCATTAGAGCTACCACACTACATAACCGGCGTTAGAATCTATATCTAACACGTACTAGCGTTAACGTTGTAACTGTAGTGTTAGTTAACAAAATAATTTAGACCTTTTGGTCTTGCCTCTAGGAAAACCACAAACGTGCAAACTACAGTGACATACCTTTGATTTTGATTCCAGCAATATAATAACGTTAGACATCCGTGTCTATATAGTAGATCTTCACGGTGTCTACTCTAGTGTGGCTCGGTAGGTACGCGTATACATGTGTAACTGTTAGGCGGCCGGGCGCGGCCGGATGATCGGAGGCCTAGGCACCTTCACAGCAGTACCGACAGGCAGGCGAGACAGTACAGGTCGTACCGCGCCGTCTGTACTACTGTACTGCCGTCCGAGCTGATGATCTAGCTTGCGCTTGCTCAAAATACAGCGCCCCCTTTTGGCCGAGAAAAAAGAGGAACGTATTTTTGGAAAGAGTGAAATGATTTCGTGCGAAAGAGAGGAATGGATTTTTACGTGACAACAAAGAGGAATGAATTTTATCAACGTACTGTTATGGCCTTAGGTAGAGGCTCAAGATCAATTCATTGGATTGTATTATCCAACAAAAGTAAAATGATTTTTTTTTTGCTGAAAGTAAAATTATTCTTTTTTGCTCAAAAGTGAAATATATTTTTGTGAAAAGTGAAATATATTTTCGTGGAAAGTGAAACGATTTATTGTGATAAAGTGAAATTTATTTTTATGAAAAGTAAAACGTATTTCTGTGAAAAAGTGAAATGAATTTCGGTGAAGAGTGAAAAGTAATTTTGTGAAGAGTGAAATGAATTTTTTTTTAGAAAGTGAAAAGTATTTTGACATTGAGTGAAATGATATTTTGTGAGAAGTGAAATATAATTTTGTGAAAAAGTGAAATGCATTTTGGAAAAAAGTGAAACATATCTTTGTGATAAATTGGAATGAATTTTTTTTAAAAGTAGAATATATTTTTGGAAAGTGAAATATAAATTTGCTGGAGTGAAATGGTTTAGTGAAAGAGAAACATATATTTGTTCAAGTGAAATATATTTTGAATTGATTCCTTTATGGCGTGCCATAAGAGACGGTATACAAATGATGCACATGTTTGAGTGGGTCTGTGTGAAAAAGTGCGCAGGGCCACTTTGCATGAATACAACACACCAGGCGTAGACGGGTGTCTCGATCTAAAGCCATCACAAAAGACGCTGCCACGCAGCATTAGCTGTGTTTATTGTATTATGCATGTTAACTCAATATTCAAGGGTTACTAAATTAGAAAAATAAGTTCCCACCAATCTATGTAAAATTATGAGAAGTCAAAATTCAATAAATTGTACGGAACTGAACAATAGACCATATCTGTAATGTATTCACAACTTTCCTCCTAACTCCGTAGCAACGCGTAATTGCATTCACCTGTATCATGTGTATCTTGTCATTCAGATTCAATGGATGGAATGCACTTTGAATCTATTAGTTGTTGCTACTCAGACAACCTCGGACAAGCTTTGGGGTTCCCATTGGTAACGTATTGTTTGAATTGCGTGAATAAAATATTTCATTTACGTCGTTGGCATTTATGTCATTTTGACTTCTCATACGTCACTGGAGGCGTGCGTTTTTCAAATTTTCGTCAAAAAGAGACTTTATTGCGGCAAACGAATGTGAAAATCGTTTTAAGTGGATAATTTTACATAGATTAGTGGGAACTTATTTTTCTAATTTAGTAACCCTTTCACATCCACATTGTTAGTGCACCCTGATTTGGTTAGGATCTAAACATTTCCCATGGAACGGCAGTAATAAATAATAAGCGTCTTAATTGTGCCCTACATTAACAGTCAAATGGTTATGGACTTGACGCAATACATGACGTTCTAACTAAGTAGCATAGCCATTCGAAGACCACAGTAACTTCAGGAATCTGAAGTTTATGCACAGCCTGTCATCTATTGTCCGTGCAGTTCAGCATGTAAGTGGAAAAAAAAAAACTAGCCTGCAAGTTTGAACAAAAATGTGTTCATTGGTCATAATGTATTCAAAATAGAGTCCTCATATTGTTAAAGTGAACATCTAACTGAATCTAAAGGATTATTGAGATATGAATTATTGACGAATTTTCACAAAACGTCTTCCCATTACATTTAGCGGCAGCTTTGCAATATGTACAGTTTAGTTTGATATAGGTTGCCACTCATGATATTATAACGTCAACATTCTTATACGGGGTATCATTGCAAAAATAGGAAGCTGGTCTTGGGTAACTGCGTGCATTTATGCAGGCGTGGAAGGTCGTGATTCCAGATAAGATTTGAGCGCAGATTCTCTCCTGATGTATTGGACAAAACCACACAGTCCTGGGTAAGGGTCTAGGACGCCCTCTAAAGTGTACTTGCTGTTCGTCATCAGATCCAGCATGCTGAAGATGTACAGGTCTGCGATCGATATCTGGGGTAGAATTGAGGAAAGAGGAAAGACGGAAACACTATGCATTGGATTTCTTTCCAGTTATTGTCAACATACCGTAAAAAATGCGTGAGATAATAATTGGGACATAATAGAAGTACACCTAACATTAGAAAAGTTTGATACAGCCCTAACCTAGCTCTATCGGTGGTTGATACAACTGACATTTACAGTCTAGGTTTGAAGAAAGAGTAAGATGTAAGTTTAATACAGTGTTTAAAACAATCTGGCATAGTTATACAAACTTGACTCAGCAGACATATTCGGCATGGAGTGAAACAATAGCATACTTTCTCATGCAATCTCTAACTCTCTCTCTCTAACTCTCTCCATCTCTCTATTACTTTCTCTCTCTCTCTCTCTCTCTCTCTCTCTCTCTCTCTCGGTCTCTCTCTCTCTCTCTCTCTCGCTCCCTTTCTCTCTCTCTCTCTCTCTCTCTCTCTCTCTCTCTCTCGCTCTCACTCACTCTCTTTCTTTCTTTCTCTCTCTGAGTGTAGCATGAGAACCGTAGCAGGGTTGGTCATTTAAAGTGCGAAGACCCACATTGAACAATACTTAAGAATAGAAACCTGATAGCATCAGAATAGAATAAAGCAGAAGAGCATTTAGACAGCCACGCAGGCGATAAATGTGCCTCAAATATAAATATACAATATGTATATATATCAACTATACCTCAATACTATCATGACTATGTTCTAACTTTATATCATAATTTCATTCAAAACATTAAAATGATTGAATAAATGTTTTGTTGAAATGTAAATTGGAAACAGCATCAACTGTTTTATGTGTACGAGGTACAATAATGACGCAGTGGTACTGTCACCATTAACAATTTTGTTTTAAAAGGTTACAGGGTATATTTGCATGATAGCGTGCTGACTGATAATGTACTTCTTATAGGAATTATTCATCACTACTGGTGTAGTGTACTAACTCTTCCGTCAGCGCACACAAGAAGAGCGGTAAAGCCCTCTTTATGTACTACTCCATCATGTTTGTTTATTTGCACTATTGTGTTGTGATATAACTGTCCTAATCTGACAAAAAACATTACTAACAATAAAGACTTTTTTGTGACTGAGCAAAATGTGTCTGTCACTTGCATTGGCATCAGTGGAACACCACATCATGTTAGATTGAATATCTTGCAGCAGGATGAATATTTCTTGTCCAGATTTGGCCGTATGTAGGGGATGCTGGGTACAATCTAAGAGTAGCAATAACCCAGATCTGAGTGATTTGTCACTTGCTTCCTTTTGTCAGAGTAGGTGTGTTTTCATTTGTGATCGTGAGTTGATCTTCCTCTGTACAGTTTAGTTTTTACACTGAATTGAATTGACAATGAGTCGATCGAGTGTGTATGATTTGGTTTGAGGTAACGCTTACCCGTCCATCGATCCAATGCATTTAATGAATTGACAACAGACCAGTTCATATTTTCAACAGACATCAACAATAAGTAAATCTGTGGAAGCATTTCACATTCATTCTGTAAACGCATTTTATTTGATTGGCACTCATATTGTAATTGCACCATGCACAAATCGGCAATATTCAGTTATTTCCACTCTTTAGGCATAAAGGTTTTTTATCATGGGCACTTGTGTGTTAAACCATACTCATAATCATCCTCAAACTCGCGATCATCCGCCAAAGAGCATGAATAAAAGAATAAAACAAGAAAAGTGTGTATTGATAAAAACATACTGAAGATTTAAGTCCGGGGAATTATGATATTTAGTTTGAAGGTATAAAATCATTTGAAATAAATAAGTAGGTAAAGTAGAAAACATGTTGCAACATCATATCCATACAAGTTTTACACAAAGCTATGGTTTAAAATATTCTTGTTCTTCCGGAAACATGAAGCCAGTATATCACATCGTGAGATTGTTTGATTGTTCTTCCCTACTTTATAACATTTATGTTTATGTAAGACCTATGAACCTATCAAATTGTTGTACCGCATTTTAACAATCTAAGCGCCCTCTAGCAATTAATTACAATTTGACGTAATTATGAAGGTAGTGTGGAAAATTTGAATTACTACACGATGTAATGATTTAAGTTGAAAAGTAATTCGAATTATGACACGTACGTACATGCATGCTTTAACAGTCTCCTTCTTTCATACCAAACTATGCCCGACAGAAGTATCGTTGACATTAAATAAACTTCGTGCCGCCGCTCTTAGATACATAAACACTTAACTTCCTCGTACTCAGCACGCACCGAATGGCGTACCCCATGTCTTTATCATGTTTATACATAAAACATAGTTATCTGTTTTTAAGAGCTATAGTTTAGTTCGGTAGTCCAGACGATACTTACCCTGACGAAGTCACAATTTGTCGACCATAGACCATGTTTCCGTATTTTATTGTCGGAACCCTCGAGGTGAGCGTGATATCCATCATGCGATAGTGTACTGAACCTCATAATGATGTTTATAAACTATATAATGACTTCCATTTGACGCGCTGTTTGAATGTACGAGTTCACGTCATTTAAGTGCTACGAAAGGATAACTTTTGCGTTCTGCACAGACGCACGGCGATCATGGCCAAGCGAGTGATCGTGGGCATGCGCATCGGCTACGGCAATCTGCAAAGTCAGATGAGAACCGTGGTGAAGTGGCCATTTAGGCATACTCAGCGAATTAGATCTTAAGTAGTTGGGATATTATTTATCTTATAAAGCTCAGTGCAGATAACAATGCACTGGTTTTAAAGGATAGTTCACCCTGAAATTAGGTTGGTTTCAGTAAAAGCAGAAATATAAAATAATATATTAGTGAAGGTTCGACGAAAATCCGTCAAAGATACAAAAATCACGATCTTCTGAAATTTCAATTTTGTGACGTCACGTGAGTGTTCCTTTCCCATTATGTTGTGTGCTGTATGATTCCATGTTTTTTTATCTTCTGTTTTTGACAACGGAATATTTTTTTTTTAGAGAGGTAAGTGTGTAAAAACGTGTTTCTAACGATGTATCAAATGCATAGGTAAAATGATGCATATCTTGTGGAGAATTGTACACAACATATGGGAAACATTCAAACATCTGGGAAAGCACCTCGCACGTGACGTCACATCAAAACTTTAAAAGATCATAATTTTCGTATCCTTTGACGGATTCAATCAAACCTTCACTTAGTTTTTCTTCCGTGTGTCTTCTTTTATTAAATACCAAGTTAGGTATCATTGTGCTCAATTGAAAACATTCTTGCACCCATGTTGAAACTTATATTGAGGTATATACGTAATTTACTAAGAATTCATTTTTGACGATCATTCCAACATTGCCCGTAACTAATGAAGCATTGACATGGTATGAATGCGTTCCAGTACCCCCCCCCCCCCACCCGTAAACACACATTCACACATCCCACACCACCTTCGTTCTCTCCTGTTATACCATTACACTTCGGCCTATTATGAACACCCGCCTATCTCTTGTATGATAACTATACTTGATTGCGTAAATGGCGTAGACACCATCAAAATTCTGCTGATATAGTGATAAGTTTTTTTTTTATTTCGCCAATTCTCTTAACCCTCGACGTGCCACTCGTAGATTATTTCACTATTAGTACACACAAATCCCATAGTACAGCATTTTGTCTGCACGCAACGAGTTAATAGGCCTATTGTAAAGTATCTTGCATATTTCACCTACATTGTTACTGTTTCGATGTATTGAAAATCTAATAATAAAACATACCAATCATATCATACTAAATTAAATTGAATGAAATCAAATATCATGTGTATTGATTTCTACTTCTCGTTTCGTATATTCAGTAAAATGTATACTGTTTATGCTTGCGCATAAGCACACAGGCAGACACACGGAAGATCGAGAAAGGCAAATGAAAGGAGAGAAGAGACATAGAATTTGGGCAGGTACCGAAAGAGAGAGCTGGAGATGAGAGAGAAAGAAGGGGAAACGAGATAAAGAGACATTCAATGAGAGACAGTATACAAATGATGCACAGGTTTGAGTGGGTCTGTGTGAAAAAGAGCGCAGGGGCACTTTGTATGGTTTCAACACACAAGGCGTAGACGAGTGTCTCTTAAGCCATCACAAAATACGCTGCCACGCAGCCTTAGCTGTGTTTATTGTATTATGCATGTTAACTCAATATTCAAGGGTTACTATATTAGAAAAATAAGTTCCCACTAATCTATGTAAAATTATGAGAAGTCAAAATTCAATAAATTGTACGGAAGTGAACAATAGACCATATCTGTAATGTATTCACAACTTTCCCCTAACTCCGTAGCAACGCGTAATTGCATTCACCTGTATCTTGTTATTCAGATTCAATGGGTGGAATACACTTTGAATCTATTAGTTGTTGCTACTCAGACAACCTCGGACAAGCTTTGGGGTTCCCATTGGTAACGTATTGTTTGAATGGCGTGAATAAAATATTTCATTTACGTCGTTGGCATTTATGTCATTTTGACTTCTCATACGTCACTGGAGGCGTGCGTTTTTCAAATTTTCGTCAAAAAGAGACTTTATTGCGGCAAACGAATGTGAAAAAAAAACACTAACCTGCAAGTTTGAACAAAAATGTCTTCATTGGTCATTATGTATTCAAAATACAGTCCTCATATTAATAAAGTGAATATCTAACTGAATCTAAAGGATTATTGAGACATGAATTATTGACGAATTTTCACAAAATGTTTTCTCATAACATTTAGCGGCAGCTTTGCAATGTGTACAGTTCAGTTTGATATAGGTTGCCAAATAACGTCAACATTCTTATACGTGGTATCATAAAAAAAATAGGAAGCTGTTCTTGGGTAACTGCGTGCATTTATGCAGGCGTGGAAGGTCGCGATTCCAAATAAGATTTGAGCGCAGATTCTCTCCTGATGGATTGGACAAAACCACACAGTCCTGGGTAAGGGTCTAGGACGCCCTCTAGAGTGTACTTGCTGTCCGTCATCAGATCCAGCATGCTGAAGATGTACAGGTCTGCGATCGATATCTGGGGTAAAATTGAGGAAAGAGGAAAGACGGAAACGCTATTTATTGGATTTCTTTCCAGTTATTGTGTGAGATAATAATTGGGACATAATAAAAGTACACCTAATATTTAAAAGTTTGATACAGCCCTAACCTAGCTCTATCGGTGGTTGATACAACTGACAATTACAGTCTAGGTTTGAAGAAAGAGTAAGATGTAAGTATAATACAGTGTTTCTCTCTCTCTAACTCTCTCCATCTCTCTATTACTTTCTCTCTCTCTCTCTCTCTCTTTCTCGCTCTCACTCACTCACTCTCTCTCTCTCGCTCTCACTCACTCTCTTTCTTTCTTTCTCTCTCTCTCTCTCTCTCTCTATCTCTCTCTCTCTCGCTCTCTCTCTCTCTCTCTCTCTCTCTCTCTCTATCTCTCCCTCTCCCTCGCTGGACCCGTAAAGAGGCAAACCATTAATTTCCTAAATCTATTTCCCATATGTTAATTTCAAAATAAAACAACATGGGACATTTTTCATTCAATATCATTGATTTCGTCCTCGGAATTACTATGACATTATTGAGTTCGTCCACATAATGATTACAGCAAATTACAGCGAATAATTCAAATCACCCACTGATGTGATTCTGTGATGAAAATCAATGACTTTGTGAAAGCATCAGATGATTTATTCTGCGCCCCATTAAGTTAGTTTCCGTTTAGTACGTGGTTTAAGTTAAACAACCGTTGTGAATAAGAGCCATTTTTCCTGTCACTCAGTTTGTCCTATGTTTATTTTTCAAAAAGGATATTTCCTATTTTTTTTATAACATCTGAGAGAATATTCCGTTAATTTGTTTTGACATTCTGACCATGTGAGTACCGTAAAAGCCACTGCAGACGACACGATCCGATCTACCGTCCGACTCTGCTTAAGAACCAGTCATTGAATTTGTATACGTTAGTGACGTCACATGTTCAATAGTTGACCCTTATAACTTCAAAATCGTGGCAACGTTGTGTCGTCTGTGGTGACCTTTAGGAACCCTGATTTGTACATATAGTGGAGATATGGTGGGGGAGGGGGGGGGGGGTTGTCAAGATATGCCCCGAGATGGACTATCATGGTGGATCAAACATCTTGCCCATACCTGATTTCCAACAAAGTTTTTCCCACCAGCGCCTTTGATGAGCTCTTCGAGGTAAGTGAAGTAAGGCTTTGACGTCGACTGAACAAAAGTTGTTATCAACTTCCCCTGTAGATATGGTAGAAAGAGAACAAGAGTGAAAAGGGAGCAGACAAAAAAAACCCGATAGTGTTAATATGAACGGAATTTGTGTATTTTGTCTACTTCTTGAGCGTGGCGAAGTAGATTATATGTTTGTACCCAAGATCCTAGTAGTTCGTTGCGTATTCTTTCATCAATTCTGATACAAGAAGACATGTTGAAAGTGAGATTTTTTCATTACAAATAATAAAAACGTTTTGCAAGGAAGCATAGACATTTCTTGTCACTTTGTATTGGTAGTCAATAAATATGTATTACATGGATATCGTTAGTGTTAAGACAGGAAATAACTGAACGATATCAATATCCATGGTTATTCGAAACCAAACCTCTTATCTTAGTATTAGTAGTCGGTCATTTCTTAAGGTAAATGGCAGATTATTGGTTTTAAATTAACTCCCTCTCCTCATGCGTTTTTCCTTTTCTATCTTTCCCTGTCCATCCCATTCTCTCTATCTTCCTACTCGTAGATATCCCCGCCCCCTCCATGCCCTGCCAACAAGTCAGACCTACTCGTTTCGACTCTTCCATTGGACCAAAGAGGGGTACCATCTTTTCTTGGATGTCGCTCATGGTTTCCATGACGACATCAATCTTCGCTGCTTCCAGGCTGCATCCTCCGTAGAAACCTTGCAACGCGGAAGAATATAAGTTTACGTAAGTCAGTTACAGATGCAGAGAAATAACACGTCTTTACATAATCTTTACAGAGATACCCTAATACAAATGTTAATATAAGCAAAGGGGTGTGGAACACCAAGCTATTCTTTAGCTAAGAACGACTTTACGCACGACTGGTGACCCTTTCTTTTGCTAAATTTGCATAAGTAAGTTACAGATGCAAAGAAATAACACGTATCTTTACAGAGAGCATACCCTAATACAAATTTTAATATAAGCATAGTGGTGTGGAACACCAAGCTATTCTTAAGCTAAGAACGACTTTACGCACGACTGGTGACCCTTTCGTTTGCTAAATCAGATACCCAAACTTGTTCCTGTTATAACATAGTAAAAAAAGTTGATGGGAATCAAAACCATTCAAAATCTGATTTTGCACAAGAAAGGGTAACCAGTCGTGCGTAAAGTCGTTTATAGCTTAAGAACAACTTCGTGAAACACCCCCCAGGAAACTAGAAAAGCAAAATAACAAAAGTTCGAGGGCTATCTGATAAATAACATTATCACGAGCTCTATAAGACTTTGTAGTGCCCTGTTTCATCATAAAGTTGTAATGTGAAATGGGTTGCACGCGTGTAACGTTGTGTGGACATAGGTGGTCTGTCGTAATCAACAGATCACATCTTAATTTTGTTAGAATTTTCTTTCTGTATATTTATTATTTATGTATGTCTATTTATACCCCCCCCCCCCCTCTTTCTCAACAATGCATGTGTCATGTTTTATCAAATGTTTTTTCATGTATAGGTTTATATGTGAACTTGTACAACATTTTTCAAGGTTAAGACATGACTTGACGTCATTTACAAGCAACTTAATGAAAATTTATTAGCCTACTTCATATTCCTCTAGATCTGATCATTTATAGCTAATGAAATTTGACATGTATAAAATTAATGACAACACAATTAATTTACATGAAAAAAAACCGGGCAATTCATTGTATGTTAGTGCATTGACGCGCGCGTAAAATTTTAAAATGCTCTAAATCAACTGGTAATTGTTTTGCATATGTTACAGGTCATTTCAATAACTCTATATATGGTTCGCACGTTTTTCCGTGCGTAACGAAAGCGCAACGTTAGCATTCCGGTTTTTTTTTTTTCACTGATTTACTGTTTCTGACACTATATACATGATATGACATCAAGTTGAGCTGTGTTTGAAAGTTGAAAGTCTGCGCGTGCGTCAATACGTGTTTATATGCAAATATTGCAAAAAGCATGACTACCTTCAACCGGCCATAGCTCCTCAGCATGGCTGGTGACCTTCTATTTTTTAATATTCTGATAGAGTATGAAGTGTAGATGTAATTTCCTGTCTAATTAAGTCCTTACAATTATCGTGAAGACATCATATTGCCATATGAATCGAAAAAATGAATTTTCATGCATGACGTCATTAACTTTTTTACCCGTTTGAGCGTATCTCAGTAATCCACTTTCTATATTCTCCCAAATTTCAGTGTGTTGTAGCTCAGACCTTGCTCTGTGCTAGGAGTACTGTTGTCTTCATTTTTCATTTTGATCTCGTCATCATGGTGTAATCCTGATTATAGGCATAATAGGTATTTTTATCAAAATCAACTATGTACGTGTTGTGTCAATGGAAGGGGCCTTTATTTCCAGTCATGTATTGACATTACTATCTTCTACGAGCTGTATCTCGCTCATGTTTAGATATTTTACTCTGAAATTTTAATATGTTGTAGCTGAATTTACTAACTTTCATCGGTGTTGTCTCGTTTTTTAATCAAATTTCGGGATCATTGCGAAAATCAGCTTTAATTAGGATTTCTTAATCATTCCAGCCCATGCTGTGCATTACGTGTTAAGTGAATGGGAAGATTTGTGGATATATTGATAAAGACGCTGATTGTCAGAATGCGCGACTCCGGTTCGATTCCTGGCGTGGGTAGGGTCGTTTCTTCATTTCTTTTGTAATGTGACTTTTGCCAACTTCTTTTGTTCTATCCCTCACTTTTTCCTTCTCTTTGAGATTTCCTTTCCCAATTGTTCTCTCTTTCCCTTCTATCTTAAATGGCTGTTTAAATGCAGTTTGTTAGCTCATACACGTGATCATTCAGTCAAATCTTTGCAATGTTAGTATGTGGTAGGTGCGCTATGAGCTTTCGTGAGCGTTGCCTCTGATTTCTTAGGAATAGATGGTGTCACCATGGAAGATCCAGGGTGTCACCATGCATTTAATCATCCTATGTCAGTGCATGAATTTGCCAATACAGATCACCTTATACTTGTCCACAAGTTTATCTCGTTTTTATTTGTTGTTGTACCCTATCGATAACATATTTCAAAGACAAGGGAAAGACAAGGGAAAGTGAACAGTTATCCTCGTTCATGTTTGAAATAACCTACTTCGTATGGGCCATCATTACCATGCTTGCATGCGCATCTATACCATTGGAAGAAGGGGCGTTTTTGATTTACTACTTACCGAATTCTCTGGCTAGATATTGCCAAATTGCCTTGCTCTGAGTCAGCATGATGTCGTTGTTGATGACCAGCGTTGGAGCCTTGCCGCATGGAAACACTGCAAAGATATTCATGATCAACTCTCCGTGTGTTAGATATCTCCCTGTTCCATACTTCTAGGGTGTCAGCTCGTGTAGCCTGTGATTATCACTTAGTTACCATGGTTACAGAACATATCATTAGAGTTTTGAGTACTTCGTCTAAACTAGGCAATTTTAAGCTTCGCAGCGCATTCCATTAATTCAAATTCAAGTCTATTTTCCCCATACATTTTTAGATTGACACGCGCAAGCAAAAACATCGGAGTTGAGCGGCCTTACTCGGTCAAGGCAATTTGAAGTAACCATGGTAACATGGGACATCAGACCCATCGTGTACGGCTTACGATAATGAATCGATATGTAGACTTGACAAATGAAGGCACTTCTTTACAGTGCAGGCCTGGCCTATCCCTTATGGAACAATCACAGTGTTGCCACAGTGTGTTCACATAGTTAACTATGTGTAAACTGTGTGTTAACTATGTGTTCACAGTGTTGTCACAGTGTGGCATTTCAGACCACATAGTTTACCACATAATTACCCACATAGTTGGCATACCGAACACAGAGTGGCACACATATACCACAGTGTGGTATGTATTGAACTATGTGTAAACTGTGTGTTCATAGTGTTATCACAGTGTGGCATTTCAGACCACATAGTTTACCACATAATTACCCACATAGTCGGCATACCGAACACAGAGTGGCACACATATACCACAGTGTGGTATGTATTGAACTATGTGTAAACTGTGTGTTCATAGTGTTGCCACAGTGTGGTATTTCAGTTTATGTGGTTTACCACATTCCCACATAGTTGGTATACCAAACACAGTGTGGTATATTTTGAACTATGTGTATACCCTGTGTTCATAGTGTTGTCACATTGTGAGATTTCACATCATTCATTTACCACATCATCCCACAGACTCTGCATACTGAACACACAGTGATTCATGCTCACCACAGTGTGGTATACGCTGAACTATGTGTATACCCTGTGTTCATAGTGTTGTCACACTGTGAGATTTCACATCATTCATCTACCACATCATCCCACAGACTCCGCATACTGAACACAGTGATTCACGCTCACCACAGTGTGGTATATGCTGAACTATGTGTAAACCCTGTGTCACTGGGATTTCAGATCGTTCATTTACCACATAATCTCCACACACTTAGCATACTGACCTGAACACACAGAGACTCATGTTTACCACAGTGTGGTGTGTATTGAACTACATGTATGACATCGTGTTGTCACTACATACTCAACTCACACTGTAAAAATTCTGAATGCAGGGTGAATGTGGTATTCATTGAAGAATGTGAAAACCCTTGTTAATATTACTCCCAAGTGTGGTGTCACACTTAATAAGGTCAGTATTGAACTATGTACATGTAGTTCCCATCTTATTTGCGCTGTCATTTGGATTATGTTGCCATCTAAACCCTTATAAAACCTGGCTATTTCTGGTTTTGTTAGGAGGGGATGGGGCATTTACTAGTATGTTCAAATTTGTAATTTTTATTTTATTTTTTTTAACAGTCAGTTTCCCAAACAGACAAACTTAAACTCTGCTCCTCCAAAAGCCTTGCTTGCATTTTAAATAAAGGTTGACAACATGAAAGCCTCCCTTACAAAAATGTCCTGTGGTACTTTCTGTGGTACTACATAATACCACAGAAAATACCACAGGATGGAAAGTTACCACACATATTTCTGTGGTTCTACAGATGAGTAGCCTGTGGTACTCCTGTGGTACGAGAAATACCACAGAAAATACCACAGAGAAACATTATACCAGAGCAATACCACATAGTGTTGTGGTTTTTAATACGGTACAGTGTAATACCACATAAAATACCACAGGGATGAAAAAGGCCTACACACATGTATGTGGTAATGCACAGGTGTCGTCTGTGGTACTCATATACCACAGGATACCACAGAGAAACATTATAACAACAATACCACACAACAGTGCTGTGGTTTTTAATACGGTACAGTGTAATACCACATAAAATACCACAGGGATGAAGATGCCTACACAGATGTATGTGGTAATGCAGAGGTGTCGCCTGTGGTACTCATGTGGTAGATAAAATACCACAGAGAAAAATTATATCACAGCAATACCATACAGCAGTGTTGTGGGATTTTTTTTTCTATACTATTGCTCTTGTAGCAGCACTAAATTGCATATTGTATGATTATTTTGAATCGTAGATGGCGTCGTACGTTATTTATATATTGTTTATATATCACCATGGTTGCTGGAATCTACTTTCGCGCCCGGGTCTTCTAGAATCCTAATTTGCATAAAGGCGGGCAATTATCGTACGCTAATTGGACGCTGCTGAAGCCGGCGAATCCCGACCGCAGCCCGCTGAATCCTTTATAAGGAAAATGTTGATTGAAAATCTAGCTCTTCTCATTTTCACCACCTTCCGTTGACGACCGACACCTTCACGCGTACGGGTGCAATAGCCCTGCATGGAGAGCCACGCGTGAACCATAATCTGTACGACGATGATTTTACTTGTCAGTGCCTAGTGGGAAATAATTCCCAGTTCGACCGAATACAGTGCGTTCTGCTCCATTTTTGAGTTTCAATAAGAAGCATAAGAAACGTTTTGAACCACTTTCAACAGCTAGGCCCGGCATAGCCTGCAGACACTCAACCGTTCTTCCCTGTCGGCATTCACGGAGCGGCACAACTCACCGCTGCTCATTCTTCGTCGCCGGCGACCGTCGTCATTCACCGAGTGGCACGACTTGCCGCTGCTCGTCCATCGTCATCGTCGACCGTCGTCATCGTCGACCGTCGTCATCCACCGAGTGGCACGGCTTACCGCTGCTCGTCCATCGTCGTCATCGTCGACCGTCGTCATCCACCGAGTGGCACGGCTTACCGCTGCTCGTCCATCGTCGTCATCGTCGACCGTCGTCATCCACGAGTGGCACGGCTTACCGCTGCTCGTCCATCGTCGTCATCGTCGACCGTCGTCATCCACGAGTGACACGACTTGCCGCTGCTCGTCCATCATCGACATCATCAACATCCATCGTGAGCATTTTTAATTATCTGATTTGTTCCGTGATTCCGTTTATTATATCATATATTATTATCATATGAGCATACATCCTGCGTGATGTAACCTTTTGTTTATTATGAATTAAACCACAAGAAATCTACTTCTTTGAGTGATTGTCTAATTTCTGTCCTATCTTTCCACAAGAAATAAAAAAAAGGTAATTGGATCGTTTGTACATAGCCACACAGCTAACACCCCAACGCATCGTATTACTAAATTGGTGACCCCGAATTTCTTTGTGGATTGAAGGCCAGTTTAATTTAAAGTGTAGTTTCTTGCTCCAGTTTATACAAATAATTATCTTGTTCTTGCGCTCTAAACGTAATATTTTCTAATTATCACGATTCTGCATTAGTCTTAATTCATTCTCCTTTGTTTTGGATTGATAACTTGTATTCTTTTGCCATAATGATTAATACTTGTCTTGTGTAAGTTGATATAAGTTTCGTACTTACTCCGCTATTGTCTCGGTGATTTTTTGTAAGACACAATAGACAACTGTTTGTCTGTTTTTGCTTGAGTCTGATTTATCCGTTGAGTGATTGAGCCTACCTTTTCCCGCGCCATTTGTGTTGTGGTATTTTCGTGAGCTTTATCCTACGACTTGCGCGCGATGGCTAGCCCATCAAACACTTCACCCGTGGACGAGCCTTCCGTTGTGAGCGCGGTTCACGTTAAATTACCACCATTTTGGGCCGCCGACCCACAAATTTGGTTCGCGCAAGTGGAGGCGCAATTTGCCACACGGCGTATAGCGTCGCAAGCAACAAAGTTTGCGCATGTCGTTGCTGCGTTGCAGCCGGAAATCGCGCAGGAGGTGCGGGATCTCTTGCTATCCCCGCCAGCAAACGCGCCCTACGATGTATTAAGAGACGAACTCACGCGCCGCACATCGGAATCGGAACAGCGGCGCCTGCAGCAGTTACTGACAGAATTGGAGTTGGGTGACAGAAAACCCACCCAATTACTCCGGAAAATGCGGCAGTTGCTTGGCGACAACCAGCTTGAGGAGGGCATCCTCAAGCAATTGTTCGTTCAACGACTGCCGGCAAATGTCCAATTACTTCTTGCGACAGCGAGCACCACGCTGACTAACGAGCAGGTGGCAGACCTCGCCGATCGAATCATGGACGTACCGGTGCCCGCGGTCCAGGCGGCACGCGTTCCCGGCCCCCTCGACTCCTCCACAGAGGAACTCAAGCGCGAGATCGCAGCGCTTACCGAGCAAGTGCGCTCTCTCCAGCGGCACAGCCATGGCAACAGCCGCAGTCGCGGCCCGCAAGGGCGCTCGCGTGCACCGAAAGGGCATGCTCAGCCGCTTCCTAACGAATCTGACGCGGCGGATCCTAATGAACCATCGTACTGCTGGTACCATGCCACATGGGGTGAGAAAGCGCACAAATGCCGCCCCCCTTGCGCGTTTGATGCGTCTTCGGGAAACGCGTAGACCAGCGGGTTTTTGCGACCGCCCCGACTGGTCCCGCTACACCGGGTCGTTTGTTCTTTATCACTGATACCGACAGTAGTCGGCGCTTCCTTGTAGACACCGGTGCAGCAATCAGTGTTATCCCGCCCGCCCCCGCCGACCGCAAGCATGTCGCCTCTTTACTCTTACAGGCGGCAAACAAAACGCCCATTCGGACATATGGTCAGCGATCAATGACTGTTCGGATCGGGCTGCGCAGGACCTTTCGATGGGTCTTTGTGATTGCTGACGTATCCCACGCTATTTTGGGCGCCGATTTTCTCCGACATTTTGGACTGATGGTGGATCTCCGCGCAAGCTGTCTTCGAGATTCCTCCACCAGTTTGTCAGTCGCAGGCGTTGCAACTGCGTTCTCCTCGCTCAATCTCGCGATTTCCCAGCCTGATTGTCCTTCCCGCTATGACGACATTTTGTCCGAATTCCCGGATATCACACAGCCTTTGTACAAAGACTGTCCAGTGAAACACGACGTAGTCCACCATATCGATACGCGTGGGCCCCCCGTAGTTGCGCGACCCCGGCGCTTAGATTCTGATAAGCTCCGCGTAGCCAAAGATGAATTCGCTCATCTTTTGGAGCTTGGAATTGTCGAAGCCTCCGACAGCGCATGGTCCTCACCTCTGCACATGGTCCCTAAAAAGACCGGCGATTGGCGGCCCTGTGGGGACTACCGCGCATTGAATCGTGTCACAACCCCTGATCGGTATCCCATACCACATTTGCACGATTTTTCGATCCACCTCAAAGGAAAACGCGTGTTTTCGAAGATTGACCTCGTACGGGCGTATCATCAGATACCCGTACATCCCGACGACCAGCGTAAGACGGCTATCACAACGCCTTTTGGACTCTTCCATTTCAAGCGCATGCCGTTCGGCTTACGGAACGCGGCACAATCCTTTCAGCGCTTTATTGATAGAGTGGTGCGTGATCTGCCTTTTGTATACGCCTACATTGATGATCTGCTCGTCGCGAGCGACGATCACGACCAACACGAAGAGCATCTTCGCCAGCTTTTCGCTCGTTTGTCTGCCTTTGGCGTTGTGCTTAACCCCGCAAAGTGCCAGTTCGGTGCAGCAGCGCTTGACTTCTTGGGTCATCGCATCAGCACAGAAGGAATCGCCCCTCTCGCAGATAAGGTCCAGGCTGTCCGCGATTTTCCCCGTCCCACTTCGCTGCGCCAGCTGCGCGGTTTTCTAGGCCTTGTGAATTTCTATCGCCGATTCCTGCCTGATTGTGCCACCGCTCTCGCCCCGTTGACGGACATGCTCCGTAACCAGCCACGGCGCTCTCGCAAACCACTTGACTGGACGCTAGCCTGCGATAACGCTTTCCATGCCATTAAGCAGTCATTAGCCACCGCTACGATGTTGCTTTATCCGTCCTCTGACCTCCCGACTAGCATAGCAGTAGACGCTTCGGACACCGCCGTCGGTGGCGTGCTTCAGCAATTGTCAGGAGATGCATGGCAACCTATCGCGTTCTTTTCCGCCCGTTTGAAGTCCGCTGAAACGCGCTACAGCACTTTCGGGCGCGAGCTCCTTGCGATGTACTTGGCTATTCGGCATTTCCGGCATTTCTTAGAAGGGCGCGAATTCTGTGTTTTCACGGACCACAAGCCCCTGACCTTCGCACTGAAATCCTCCCCTGACCGTCACTCCCCCAGGGAGATCAGGCATTTGGATTATGTGTCGCAGTTCACAACCGACATACGCCACGTCCGCGGTTCCGACAATGTCGTAGCCGATGCCTTGTCGCGCGTTCCACTTGCTTCCGTGCACGCCACGCCCGCAGTCGACTTACGACGAATAGCAGCAGACCAGCAGAATGACGAGGAATTAGCAGCATTGCGCAATGACACCTCCTCATTGGTCTTCGAAAAAGTACTCCTCCATGAGGGAGAGGCTTACATCTGGTGTGATGTAAGCACACAAGTCCCACGCCCGTTCGTACCTGCGAAACACCGCCGCGCTGTTTTTGACAGTATTCACGGACTATCTCACCCCGGAATTCGAGCGACTCAGAAAATGTTAACCGCCCGCTTTGTGTGGCCTGGTGTTAACATCGATGTGCGAGACTGGGCGCGCACATGCGTACATTGTCAGCGCGCCAAGGTGCAGCGTCACGTTCATACACCCCTTGGCACATTCGCCCACCCGGACGCACGATTTGCGCACATTCATATCGACCTCGTTGGTCCCTTGCCCCCCTCGAAAGGCGCAGTGTACATGTTGACGATCATTGATCGTTTCACGAGGTGGCCCGAAGCCATCCCTATACCAGACGCGACCGCAGAGACTGTCGCCACAGCCTTAGTGGAACATTGGGTTTCCCGGTTTGGTGCGCCGGCTACCATAACGCATGACCGAGGCAGACAATTTCAGTCCGCGTTGTTTGCCGCGCTGGCTGCCCTGTTAGGTTCTCGCCACATCGCCACTACCGCGTATCACCCTCAGGCTAACGGCATGGTGGAACGATTCCACCGCCAGCTGAAGGCGTCGCTCAAAGCCAAACATGCCCCTGATCGTTGGCGCGAGTACCTCCCTCTTGTCTTGTTAGGCATACGAGCTTCGGTCAAGGAGGATCTGGGTTGCGCTTCTTCGGAGCTAGTTTACGGCACAGCACTCCGTTTGCCCGGGCAGATGGTAGCGCCAGTGAATTTGCATGTGCCCGATCCGGCAGATTACGCGCAGCGCCTTACCCGACACATGTCTGCCCTTGCGCCCACTGCAACGCGCCCGCAATCCAAACCCAGTTTTGTCCACCGGTCGCTCGACACAAGCAGCCACGTTTTTGTCCGCGACGACACCGTGCGCAAGCCTCTTCAGCCCCCGTACAAAGGCCCGTTCAAGGTTATGCGCCGCTCACCCAAGTACTATGTGCTCAGTCAAAACGACAAGACTGTCAGCGTCAGCATCGACCGTCTCAAGCCCGCTTTCCTTGATGACCCCTGCGAGGCACCTGCTAACGTTAAGCGCCCTGTTTCAGCAACGCACGCTGACGACACTCGGCGCGCTTCGTTACGCCCTCCCGCCTCAGTCCCCCTCTCCCCATCCCGCACTGTGGATACCGCCCCAACGCACAGCGCGTCAGTACCTGCGCGCGTCACACGTTCAGGACGGCACGTCCACAGGCCCAAGCGCTTTATACAAGCCGTAGGATAGGGCCGGTTTACTATCTATCGTTCGCACACATTATGCGTGTTCAGGTGCACTCACTCACTCGTTAGGTCTTTATATCACGTGTAAGCTCTTTTGGGTAACAATATAATCTGACGTACGTATGTCATATCTGTTACAGACCGTTCGATACTGTCATATTTCATATGTCATGTTTTATACTATAGTAACACGAATTTACCTTGTCATTTTTATTCGTGACTACGCAGGTTTTTTGACCTGAGTTCTTGTACTTCCATCATGTGCCAGTTCGTTTAGAAGCCTTCAGCATACTTGGGCACAGCATTATATTTAGATTTTTCGGATATGCTTTGACGTAGTTTGATATTTTCTGTCTTTAGCGTTTAATGGGCGCTAATCTTGCGAAAGACTTTCCTAATCGTGTGGTAGTATGTTATTGTCTTAACTCTCGTTTCTTGCATTTGGTTTTAAGAAACTTTGTTGCGGTTCATACCTTCTTTTGTCATTTTATGCCTTCTACATTGTTATCGCCCCTCGGATGCTTACGCAAGCTCGGGTCTACAGGGGGGTTCGTTGTAGCAGCACTAAATTGCATATTGTATGATTATTTTGAATCGTAGATGGCGTCGTACGTTATTTATATATTGTTTATATATCACCATGGTTGCTGGAATCTACTTTCGCGCCCGGGTCTTCTAGAATCCTAATTTGCATAAAGGCGGGCAATTATCGTACGCTAATTGGACGCTGCTGAAGCCGGCGAATCCCGACCGCAGCCCGCTGAATCCTTTATAAGGAAAATGTTGATTGAAAATCTAGCTCTTCTCATTTTCACCACCTTCCGTTGACGACCGACACCTTCACGCGTACGGGTGCAATAGCCCTGCATGGAGAGCCACGCGTGAACCATAATCTGTACGACGATGATTTTACTTGTCAGTGCCTAGTGGGAAATAATTCCCAGTTCGACCGAATACAGTGCGTTCTGCTCCATTTTTGAGTTTCAATAAGAAGCATAAGAAACGTTTTGAACCACTTTCAACAGCTAGGCCCGGCATAGCCTGCAGACACTCAACCGTTCTTCCCTGTCGGCATTCACGGAGCGGCACAACTCACCGCTGCTCATTCTTCGTCGCCGGCGACCGTCGTCATTCACCGAGTGGCACGACTTGCCGCTGCTCGTCCATCGTCATCGTCGACCGTCGTCATCGTCGACCGTCGTCATCCACCGAGTGGCACGGCTTACCGCTGCTCGTCCATCGTCGTCATCGTCGACCGTCGTCATCCACCGAGTGGCACGGCTTACCGCTGCTCGTCCATCGTCGTCATCGTCGACCGTCGTCATCCACGAGTGGCACGGCTTACCGCTGCTCGTCCATCGTCGTCATCGTCGACCGTCGTCATCCACGAGTGACACGACTTGCCGCTGCTCGTCCATCATCGACATCATCAACATCCATCGTGAGCATTTTTAATTATCTGATTTGTTCCGTGATTCCGTTTATTATATCATATATTATTATCATATGAGCATACATCCTGCGTGATGTAACCTTTTGTTTATTATGAATTAAACCACAAGAAATCTACTTCTTTGAGTGATTGTCTAATTTCTGTCCTATCTTTCCACAAGAAATAAAAAAAAGGTAATTGGATCGTTTGTACATAGCCACACAGCTAACACCCCAACGCATCGTATTACTAAACTCTATTGTGTCTTCTAGGCCTTCTTCTAAATCACATAGTTCTTGAAACTTGCGAAATGTTGTACTGTCATCTTTTTAAAAAAGAAAAACAAATATGATAATTCCTGTAGTCTGAATAGAAGACTACTGAGCTAACTGGCTGGAGAGCATCAGCACATATACAACAATGCATGCATGCTAACACTGGAGCTCTACGCGCACACACAAGTACATGCATGTATGCATGTACATGTATTTTTGTGTACAGTGTAACTCTATGCCCACTGCACACACTGCACACACTGCGCACCCACTATACTAGCACTGCATGCAAGCGCAAGCAATGCTATTATATTGCTAGTGCTGCATCAGCACGTATCATTTGAGCGGGAAACGGTTGATTTCGAGCTAGCTCGGCAATTGCGGCAAAGAAAATTATGCTTGGGATTCAAGACGGACCTTTTAGCTTTGGACATCATGTCATACTTGACCAATCAATCCAAGGTAAGACCTAGATTTAATGGTATTTACTAGCAGTTATAACTTTGAAGATATCATGTTTTTACAAAGATGCCAACAAGGCAGCAGTCAGTGACAGTGTGTAATGTCTGTGAACGTATCCCCATATGTTGGTGTTGATGTTGCTCGACATCGATGCACTGCACTGTGAACTCTTCATAACCCTTACTCTATAAGGGCAGCCCAGGCCTTACTTGTGAGAATAAATTATACAAAAAGGGTGATATTAATACATAAATTGTGATGATGCAATCCACAGCCATTGAGAAAGGATTCTAGTCATTTAAATTCAGGCCAAGCCAGCTAGGGCAGCACACCCCTTACAAAAAATTCCTGTGGTACTTCTGTGGTAATACCACACATCAGTACCACAGGAAATACCACAGGAAAGTACCACAGGATAGTCCTGTGGTTTTGTGTGGTTTTTTGGGACAAATACCACAGGACCTTACAGCAGTACCACAGGAAATACCACACAGGAGTACCACACAGAAGTACCACACAGGAGTACCACACACAAGTACCACACATCACTACCACAGGAATACCACATATACCACACAGAAATACCACATAGCAGTACCACACAGAAATACCACACAGCAGTACCACACAGAAATACCACATAGCAGTACCACACAGAAATACCACATAGCAGTACCACACAGAAATACCACATAGCAGTACCACACAGAAATACCACACAGCAGTACCACACAGAAATACCACATAGCAGTACCACACATAAATACCACATAGCAGTACCACACAGAAATACCACATAGCAGTACCGCACAGAAATACCACATAGCAGTACCGCACAGAAATACCACATAGCAGTACCACACAGAAATACCACACAGCAGTACCACACAGAAATACCACATAGAAGTACCACAGAAATACCACATAGCAGTACCACACAGAAATACCACATAGAAGTACCACACAGAAATACCACATAGAAGTATCATATTGCTGTATGATACTCCTGTGTGGTATTTTTGTGATACTCCTGTGTGGTATTCTTGTGATACTCCTGAGCAGTATTGCTGTGGTACTCCTGTGCGGCATTGCTGTGGCACTCCTGTGTGGTATCGCACTGCTTTACCAAAGCACATCATAATACCACAAATCAATATATGTACTACATTGGTTAACGAATTTGTTCTGTCATCTTTTAATAAAAGAAAAACAAACATGAGTAAATGTCTTAATTGATATCATATCAGAAAGCTGTGATACTATAAAAGCATGTGATCATTCACTGAATACTTAGGTTTAAACTTCGTTGGGACACATACTTTAGGCAGGTACATGCAATTATTGCAGTTAATGCACCCAAACAGCAAGACTGTATGGACTTCGAAAATCTGGTCAATCTAGTCAATATGTGACAATATACACAAGAAAAAATACATTGCAGTAAAGATTCTATCAATTTACATAAGAAAACTACATACCTACATGAGCTAAATAAGAGTACAAAAGAGAACTTTTAGCGTGTACATACTCCAAATACACTGTCAAATTGTCCATTTTTCCAGGTTTACAAGTAACTTTTTCAATTGATGATACATGTAATTTCAAGATTTATTCACCAAAGTCAAAGGAAACACTATGTCCAAGTTTATGTATAGTTTTTTTTTTCATCAGTATTTGCACATTTCATTTCTAAACCAATGTGATGATGCAACAAGGTTATGTGCTCCCTTTCCATCAATAGAATACTGTATTGCGGCCAAATATAAACCACTTCATCAAAGTGGAACATTACATTACTGGAACTGCACACTGTATATGTTGACAAACTGAAACTGTATGTCGGAATTACAGTCTCCTCCTGTTGAAAAGAGCACAGGTTTTGTGTGAACAAGACCAATTTTCTTGGTTGGTTGGGACGGTTTCAATTTCAAGTACCGTTATGTGCACAATGCAGCACATAGATATTTTTGTTCACTCATCAAAAATGAACCACTTGACAAAAGTGGAACATCACATTACTAGAACTATAATAACAAGGTTGTTCGCAAACTACAAGTCTCGCCTGATTTTACAATTGATATACAGTGCTAAGTTGTTTTTCAAATATTGAAAATGGTGCCTAGATGACCTTTGACCTCATCGTCTTCTTCAACACACATGTGGTATTAGCCAAGGATCATTTGTACCAAGTTTGATAACAATTGATGCAGAAATAAAGATATGGGAGCAAGTTAAACAAAAACTTCAACATTTTTGTAATAACATGGCCTCATATTATTGACCTTTTGACCCCTAGATGACCTTTGACCCAATCATCCTCATGACGACACATGTGGTATTACCCAAGGATCATTTGTACCAAGTTTGATTACAAATGAAAGTTAAACAAAAACTTCAAAATTTTTGTGACAGACCGACTAACAGAGAAAATTATTACTAGGTCTCTGCCGAACTTTGTTCAGGCGAGACAATAAAAAAGCACACTGTATATCACAAAAGAGGTTTACGGTACACCATGTGTAAACTCCTGGAAGGACTGAGAGGAGAAAAGTAGATAGAAATTGGAGGTCAATGGAAAGGCGAGAATGATGAGTAGAGGTGGACTTGACGTTTCAGGCAGATTGACTGTCCATCTTCAGGAGTGAGTGTTTGCTAGTTGAGTGACGTTACTTATGGCATGCGTGCGGATATGGGAGGAACCGTGGAAGGAAACCGCGGGCTGTTGGTCTCGGCGGGTGGTGGCACTCTGTGTGTGGGTTGGCGGGAATCGGTGATCAGTTGGTAGCGTGGTGGCGTCTGTGTCGGCGAGGCTGGCTTCGTGGGTAAAAGAGGCTGGCTGGGTAGGTGAAGAGCTGGAGGTGTCTGGTTGTGAAGATATGATTGAGTGATTGGTGGTGGTGGAGGAGACAGTGCTGGTCGAAAGAAGGGAAAACAAATGAAGAATTACATGCTTGGTAGTCATGAACTCAAGAGCAATTACTATTAATTTGTTATGTAATGCGATTCTATAAATGTATTCCATTCTTCTTACAATGTACAGTAGTCATGCTCTAAGTAGTTTTATTTCACTTATTTTTGCGAGATTCAGTTGGAATATATTTAAGTGCTAAACATGTATACTTTACTTGATTATAAGAATGTGGGTTTATATTTTTATTACATGTACATTTGATTACATCACCCTTTTACAGTACATGTAATAAAAATATAAACCCACATTCTTATAATCAAGTAAAGTATACATGTTGAGCACTAAAATATATTCCAACTGAATCTTGCAAAAAATGACCCCTGAAACTAGCTGATACACCTGTATGCATGCATCTATAACATGAGTGCCAAATGATCTTTAGATGTAAATGATTGTTAGTAATTAGCAATACAATAAGCATGTTAACTAGGCCTGAGTCGATCGATTATTAAGCCGGTGTTCAATCGAAGACGTCGAACTCCGATTTCGTTTTGATAAATTTGATGCATCGAGGAAATTACCAAATTGACTAGAAAATACAAAATCTTTTGTTTGATTGTCCTGTTATACACAATTTATCTTCATATTTTCACAATTTTAATTTGCTTACTTGCTTCCTACTGTCTTTTGTAAGTTTTGCAGGTAACGCATCAAGAGAACAAACTGGTCGCTCGATGATCAAGCAGCTACTACATACTTGTCTTCAATTCGTTCACTACTAGTTATATCGTATACATGTACGTATGCAACGCCAAAACGAACAATTGTTCATAGACTGTGTACAACGGATAGCATCGTGTGTTGTGAAAACCTGGAAACAGCACAGTGGCGATTGTGCGTAAGAATATGTACAACGCGGATAGCATGATATAGAGTGGCTCCGCACAAGCGATTCGGGGACCGCTGATTGGTGCATCACGTAGATCACGTCATGACCATGTGCTTGTGGAGGTATCGATAGCGATAACGATAACGATATCCGGTCACGTCTGAAACCCGGAAGCCGATTGACTTTGTGCACGTTGCAATAGACTCTACAGATTCTAACTATCACGGTGCTATATTGACGCTAATTCGTAAGATTTTGACGGAAAAGCAAGAAGTAAACGCTTACATGTATGGTATCGGTGAGAAAATAGATTCTCCGAAAATACCTTTCATAATTCATGTAAAATATAGGAAAGTGAAATTCTAGGTCAATTTTTGTACGAGGTGATGGAGCATTGCACACTTGCACTGCGCATGCTTACTTTATTTTCATTCATAAATTGGCTCTTGGCAGTGGCTGGATGATGTCATGTAATCAGCAAAATTCGCACTCCGCTATCCGTTGCACACAATTTTTCAATGTGCCGTCGATGCATCGATGTTCGATCGGCGCAAAATCGATATGACTCAGGCTTAATTAATACTGTCATTGGCAAAACTTGAATTGACCGTGAACACGACTAAAATCAATTACTACCACGTCATGTGCCCATGCATGCTTGATGATTTTCAACTTCATGTGGTTTTATTCAATTTAAATTGCCATAACTCAAACCAATGCACCTACGTTTTTAAGACATTCTCTCAAACTAAACTGCAAGTACTCCAGTTCAAAAGCTTTATTGAATATTAGCTTCTACACTGCATTGTATTGAAACGTGAATTTAAAAATTATTTCAACAAACCTGTATTCTCCCAGGACATGGACAGACAATTAAGGTCTCCTTCACAGCTATAGATAGAATGGATCTTTCATCTTGGTGGTGGCTATCCTCCCTCTTCTTCTTTTAGCTCCACATACAAATCTGACGAGAAAAAAGGAAATCAATTTGAGATTTAACGAAAATAATGCTTCAGTACTTCCCAAGTCACAACTAAGAACGTATTATCATGCAATATACACAGGGCGAATACCTTGTCTTTTGAAACAAGTTACAAACTTGTCTTTCATCTAGTCTAGACCGATGGCATCTTGCCTCTAAGCTATATTACAATGAGCCTATTTGCAATAATATTACGCCAAGATGCCCTCGCCATCGATCAGACTAGCCATACAGGTAGTGGCCCATTCTCTCTGTGGTCTTCTAGTCCACGCACTGGCAAAAATGCATAGAACGCAATGGGAAGAGTATGTACATATGCATGGAATGGAATCACTGGTGGCACAACAGTTTTGGTCAAGCTACTCAATGTTATTGTTTGTAAAAAAAAAAAAAAAGTTTCATGAAATATCGTGAAAATGTTAGGGTATGACAAATTTTATTATTCAATGAATGTCAAAAGACAAAAAAACCCCACATGTTTATAATTTTGACATATATATTGCATAGCTCAGTGATTGCTTCAATCACCCACTAATAAAAAAATATAAAGTAAAGATGTCAGTTTGGTCACAATGTGCATGCCTACATGTGCAATTCAGCATAATGTGCGCTCTGAGAAATGCATATTGGGTCTGCATATACATGTACGAATACAAGTTCATATGGCAATTACCTTTTTTTGGACCTAGGTCCATGAAACATTTTGGGTAGCCTCACAGGAAATACAATACGTACCTTTACAGATCTTGCATCGCAATGCATGATGGGACGGAATTCTAGTACTCGAGCGTTCAGCGAGCGCGAAGTTCAATATTATTATTTTCATGTTACAGAGTTGTTATGTGGACCGGTTCCGACGTGATTACTTTCAGTAAATCTGAATTATATTTTAACGATAAGAGCTTTGATTATTATTTTCTCAACAAACCCTTTATAAATCATTATTTAGATACAATAATACAAATCAAAATTTCTCATCGTAAAAATACAATTCAGATTTACTGAAAATTATCACGTCAGTAGATCCACGTAACAAATCTGTAACATGAAAATGACATTTTAATCAATAACGGTTACCGCAGCGATCACTGAACGCTCGCGTACTAGAATTCCGACCCATAATGCCTTGCGATACAAGAACCGTAAAGGCATGAAAGGTATACGTATTCAACCACTTCCACTTCAAATATTTCGATTGAGTCTGACCAGCAAACTGTATTTTTCTCCCCAATCACCAAAGTGTCAGTGTGCTTAGACAGGAATAACCGTCTCATTCGGGGTATTATTTAATCAAAATTACATTTTTGGACATAGATAGGGTGTTCAGAGGCTGATTTTTTGGTCTACAACTACAGTGTGCTGCCCTAGCTGGCTTGGCCTGAATTTAAATGACTAGAATCCTTTCTCAATGGCTGTGGATTGCATCATCACAATTTATGTATTGATATCACCCTTTTTGTATAATTTATTCTCACAAGTAAGGCCTGGGCTGCCCTTATAGAGTAATTAAGGGTTATGAAGAGTTCACAGTGCTGTGCATCGATGTCGAGCAACATCAACACCAACATATGGGGATACGTTCACAGACATTACACACTGTCACTGACTGCTGCCTTGTTGGCATCTTTGTAAAAACATGATATCTTCAAAGTTATAACTGCTAGTAAATACTATTAAATCTAGGTCTTACCTTGGATTGATTGGTCAAGTATGACATGGTGTCCAAAGCTAAAAGGTCCGTCTTGAATCCCAAGCATAATTTTCTTTGCCGCAATTGCCGAGCTAGCTCGAAATCAACCGTTTCCCGCTCAAAGGATACGTGCTGATGCAGCACTAGCAATAGCATTGCTTGCGCTTGCATGCAGTGCTAGTATAGTGGGTGCAGCACGTGTGTGCAGTGTGTGCAGTGGGCATAGAGTTACACTGTACACAAAAATACATGTACATGCATACATGCATGTACTTGTGTGTGCGCGTAGAGCTCCAGTGTTAGCATGCATGCATTGTGCTGATGCTCTCCAGCCAGTTAGCTCAGTAGTCTTCTATTCAGACTACAGGAATTTATCATATTTGTTTTTCTTTTTTAAAAAGATGACAGTACAACATTTCGCAAGTTCCAAGAACTATGTGATTTAGAAGAAGGCCTAGAAGACACAATAGAGCAATAGTATAGAAAAAAAAATCCCACAACACTGCTGTATGGTATTGCTGTGATATAATTTTTCTCTGTGGTATTTTATGTACCACATGAGTACCACAGGCGACACCTCTGCATTACCACATACATCTGTGTAGGCATCTTCATCCCTGTGGTATTTTATGTGGTATTACACTGTACCGTATTAAAAACCACAGCACTGTTGTGTGGTATTGTTGTTATAATGTTTCTCGGTGGTATCCTGTGGTATATGAGTACCACAGACGACACCTGTGCATTACCACATACATGTGTGTAGGCCTTTTTCATCCCTGTGGTATTTTATGTGGTATTACACTGTACCGTATTAAAAACCACAACACTATGTGGTATTGCTGTGGTATAATGTTTCTCTGTGGTATTTTCTGTGGTATTTCTCGTACACAGGAGTACCACAGGCTACTCATCTGTAGTACCACAGAAATATGTGTGGTAACTTTCCATCCTGTGGTATTTTCTGTGGTATTATGTAGTACCACAGAAAGTACCACAGGACATTTTTGTAAGGGACTGTAGTTGTAGACCAAAAAATCAGCCTCTGAACACCCTATCTATGTCCAAAAATGTAATTTTGATTAAATAATACCCCGAATGAGACGGTTATTCCTGTCTAAGAACACTGACACTTTGGTGATTGGGGAGAAAAATACAGTTTGCTGGTCAGACTCAATCGAAATATTTGAAGTGGAAGTGGTTGAATACGTATACCTTTCATGCCTTTACGGTTCTTGTATCGCAAGGCATTATGGGTCGGAATTCTAGTACGCGAGCGTTCAGTGATCGCTGCGGTAACCGTTATTGATTAAAATGTCATTTTCATGTTACAGATTTGTTACGTGGATCTACTGACGTGATAATTTTCAGTAAATCTGAATTGTATTTTTACGATGAGAAATTTTGATTTGTATTATTGTATCTAAATAATGATTTATAAAGGGTTTGTGGAGAAAATAATAATCAAAGTTCTTATCGTTCAAATATAATTCAGATTTACTGAAAGTAATCACGTCGGAACCGGTCCACATAACAACTCTGTAACATGAAAATAATAATATTGAACTTTGCGCTTGCTGAACGCTCGAGTACTAGAATTCCGTCCCATCATGCATTGCGATGCAAGATCTGTAAAGGTACGTATTGTATTTCCTGTGAGGCTACCCAAAATGTTTCATGGACCTAGGTCCAAAAAAAGGTAATTGCCATATGAACTTGTATTCGTACATGTACATGCAGACCCAATATGCATTTCTCAGAGCGCACATTATGCTGAATTGCACATGTACGCATGCACATTGTGACCAAACTGACATCTTTACTTTATATTTTTTTATTAGTGGGTGATTGAAGCAATGACTGAGCTATGCAATATATATGTCAAAATTATAAACATGTGATTTTTTTTTGTCTTTTGACATTCATTGAATAATAAAATTTGTCATACCCTAACATTTTCACGATATTTCATGAAACTTTTTTTTTTTTACAAACAATAACATTGAGTAGCTTGACCAAAACTGTTGTGCCACCAGTGATTCCATTCCATGCATATGTACATACTCTTCCCATTGCGTTCTATGCATTTTTGCCAGTGCGTGGACTAGAAGACCACAGAGAGAATGGGCCACTACCTGTATGGCTAGTCTGATCGATGGCGAGGGCATCTTGGCGTAATATTATTGCAAATAGGCTCATTGTAATATAGCCTAGAGGCAAGATGCCATCGGTCTAGACTAGATGAAAGACAAGTTTGTAACTTGTTTCAAAAGACAAGGTATTCGCCCTGTGTATATTGCATGATAATACGTTCTTAGTTGTGACTTGGGAAGTACTGAAGCATTATTTTCGTTAAATCTCAAATTGATTTCCTTTTTTCTCGTCAGATTTGTATGTGGAGCTAAAAGAAGAAGAGGGAGGATAGCCACCACCAAGATGAAAGATCCATTCTATCTATAGCTGTGAAGGAGACCTTAATTGTCTGTCCATGTCCTGGGAGAATACAGGTTTGTTGAAATAATTTTTAAATTCACGTTTCAATACAATGCTGTGTAGAAGCTAATATTCAATAAAGCTTTTTAACTGGAGTACTTGCAGTTTAGTTTGAGAGAATGTCTTAAAAATGTAGGTGCATTGGTTTGAGTTATGGCAATTTAAATTGAATAAAACTACATGAAGTTGAAAATCATCAAGCATGCATGGGCACATGACGTGGTAGTAATTGATTTTAGTAGTGTTCACGGTCAATTCAAGTTTTGCCAATGACAGTATTAATTAAGCCTGAGTCATATCGATTTTGCGCCGATCGAACATCGATGCATCAACGGCACATTGAAAAATTGTGTACAACGGATAGCAGAGTGCGAATTTTGCTGATTACATGACATCATCCAGCCACTGCCAAGAGCCAATTTATGAATGAAAATAAAGTAAGCATGCGCAGTGCAAGTGTGCAATGCTCCATCACCTCGTACAAAAATTGACCTAGAATTTCACTTTCCTATATTTTACATGAATTTTGAAAGGTATTTTCGGAGAATCTATTTTCTCACCGATACCATACATGTAAGCGTTTACTTCTTGCTTTTCCGTCAAAATCTTACGAATTAGCGTCAATATAGCACCGTGATAGTTAGAATCTGTAGAGTCTATTGCAACGTGCACAAAGTCAATCGGCTTCCGGGTTTCAGACGTGACCGGATACCGTTATCGTTATTGCTATCGATACCTCCACAAGCACATGGTCATGACGTGATCTACGTGATGCACCAATCAGCGATTTGCCCCAGTAATGTCAAAAAAAGCCCCCGAAAATTCCCATAGACGCTATGTAAATTGTAGCCAAAAGAGCCCCGTGAGCAAAAAAAACAAAAACTATGTCTGGGTAAACTAACAGTAGTATTCTTTGCTTTGCAGAAATATTCATCACATTATAAATCATATTATTTGATGTAGAGTATTTATTCGAGCAAGTTTTTGTGTCTTTCATTTTCTGATATTCAGCATACACCACAAGCCGATTTCCGTGCACGACTGCAGGGCAGGTCCGTGCCCGCATGGGACAAAAGCTGAAGGATGCTCGAGCAACTCATCGCAGGGCAGAGAAACAAGCAGTCTAAGTATAGATAGCTAAAACTCCTTTAGATGAATAGGGATTTCATGTTTCTAAAAGTCTTTGATACTACTTCCAAATAAGCCATTTTGTATTGTAAACAAATATTAATTTATACCTATTTGTGAAGTACCTCATAGTTTCCATTCCCTTGTTAAAGATAATTCTAATTAGTAGTCATATGATCGTCTCTTTGACGGACCTGTTTTTTGTTTTACGAGTAATTAACATAATTACATGTATATTATTACTTGCTTTGTAGGACCTACATGTCATGCGTTATTGCAAAATGTGGCAGTGAGGTAATTAAATCATGTAACTTCATTTTGTGAGAAAATTAATGTAGTTAATTTTTTTGGAGCTAGTACCTACCCTGAATTTTCTTTCCACTAAACATCAACTCGCTTTGGATGTTGCAACATGTAGTTATAACATTAAAACAGCCATGTTTTGGGGCTTGCTCTCCCAAACATTGGACATAGCTAAAACACTGATCGCCAAAATTATAAGGTTTTATCATTTTTACTGGTGATATGAAATTTGTATTCTATCTATTGACATATACAATTATTTATAACAGAGGAATGGATTCACTGGTATTCAGGCACATATTTCATTTTATTACATTACAAAAAAATGTAATGTATTATTATGGCATGTCTGCTGATACAACCAAATTCTTTCAAATTCAGATTATAATGTGTGCTACCAGAAAAAAAAAGTATTCATCAGATTTGCATTCTCACCTTGTGCCATTTATCAAACTCAGATTTATATAATATTTTGCTATGTGTGTGCTATAGGAAAATTGTTTTCTTGCCTTATGCCGTCCATCTTTATTATGTAGTATTTCCAACTCTGGTAACTGTAATATTATACAAAGGAATATTCATATGCAGCTACATGTATACATGTAAATGCCTATTCACGTTTGAAATGTATCCATGTATTTTTTCCCTGTACAATATTAGACCATACCTGCCAGCTATTCATATTTGGTAGGAACAATTTGGGGCATTCTTAACGAGAGGTGCCATGTTTTTGGTCCGGGGGCCCGTTTCATAAAGCTGTTCGTAAAGTTACGCATAACATTCTTAATCATTTAGCACAAGAACTGATCAGTCATTCGTAACTTACGAACAGCTTTATGAAACGGGCCCCAGCTTCTATAGGCGTAACACATTTGACATACTCTGTAGTTAGGACTATGTTTGCCTAGAAATGTGTGGGATTATTTATTATTTATTCTATTATTTAGTGATATGAAACAATTATATGTAACAGGAATGGATTCATTGGTATTCAGGCACACACATAATTTGATTACATTACTGAAAAATGGCGATCATGACCGTCATGTATTTGGACACTGGCTGATATAACCAAATTAAAGTTTCAAAAATAGGTTATAAAGTTTACTAGTTAAAAAAAACAAAAACAGTTCATCAATGTATTTCCTTTTTCACCTTGTGCCATTCATCCAACTCAGGTTAATATTTTGCCATGTATGCTACAAGTTTTTTTTCTTGCCGTATGCCTTACATCTTAATTATGAAATATCATTTCCAACTCTGATAACTTATACAAAGGAATATTTATATTTATGCAGCTATGTAGGCTATACATATGCACATTCATGCTTTTCATGTACATGTATCCATGTATTTTTCAATAGTTGCCTTACCTGCCAGCTATTCATATTTATTAAACATAACTGTTTAAGGGGAAAGAAATTTGGGGCATTAGTTCTTGTGTTCATATATTTCTAACATATGTCTGTAAGTATTATAAGGATATTTGAGAAAATTCCTATTTAAAAAAAAAATAATAAAAAGTTCTGGATTTTTTGTTCATGTTTCTTGGCTCTCTTTGATAGTAGATATTTAGTAGGTATTTAGATTTTGTTTTGGTTTGTGTTTTTTAATATCCTTTTCGTTTTCATCCCCCATCAGGTATAAGGGGGTATTTTATATTAGTTTATATTGGGTGACTTATCACTTTTTACCTTGGCAGTCAGTTTCGAATAGATATATTTCTTAAATGAAAGAGCAGCTCAAAAAAAAAAAAAACGCCCAAAATAATAAAAAAAAAAATTGTCAAATGTGAACATTAACTGATTAAAGGCACTGGCCAACATTTACCACAGTTAAAAAAAAATCTGAGCTACATGATTCCCCATGCTATCAGTGTCTTTGATAAGGTCTAAAAATGAAGCCCTGAAAAAAAATGTATTTCAAAGTGATTATTTAATGCTTTAAAACTGTGAAAATCATAAGTTGACCAAATTCACATGCCTATTTCTTCCCATAGACTTACTGTGTGTACACCTATGCTATTTTCTACTTGCCCCAAATATTGTTTATTCATGTATAACTTGCCATTGGCATTGGAACTTTCCAAACTTTTGTATTCTAGGGTGTTTATTTGTCCATTTGAACACTATGTAGCTCAGATCAAAGTTTGACATTTTTTTTTTTTAATTGAAGATCCACAATGTTAGCCTATCACTTTCAGATACCTAAATTTGTATGTTTAACTTACTGTATATTGCATATCAGAATTTCAGTACACTGTAGGTTGCTTACAAAATTGATATCCGTGTTCAAAGGATATTTCATTTACACATATATTTAACCCTTACTGGGCCGGGCTATTTGGGGAAATGATTTCTTTTGGAGGAAGGGGGAGCTGGCTCACAGCCCTCTATCGAGATCTTAATAGTTGACTAGGCTATTGCGGCAAACATTGGCATGCATATCTCACAACCCTGATTTGCAAAATTGTATCTATAGGTAGTTTTTTCCTAAAATTGTTTGTAATAATTTATTGCAAAAGGTTACATATTTTTTTTCCTGTGTACCTCTTTGTTTTTCGACCCCCTTTTTTTGTGTTTCAGTGAATATTATTGTGATCATAAATGGCAGGAAATAATTACTTTGAATTAGAAGAAGCAAAATATTTAAACATAGTGATTTTTTGACTGAAAACATGTAATATTGGAATAATGCATGTACAAAACTATTTGTATCTTCTGAGCCGCACACCCTAACGTTGCAAATTTGGGATTTAAAAATGCGAAAGATTCAAAGAAAAAATGTCTTGAAACATTGCATCAAGCTTTTCGTGTTGGTGACATATTGTGAAGAACATCAAGTAGGCGCTTCCCCCTCGCTTAGTTAGGGTTATGTATAATTACTAAATTGATTCAAATTTGTGTTCAAAGACAATGAGGTAACCAATATCACGAACCCATTTATATTCATTTTTTTATGAATATGTACATGTAAGTCTTATGAATGTTATTAGTCATCCAGTCGCATAACTATTAGAGTATAATTATAAATAATAATGCTGGAAAAACTTACTTGAATGAAATGCACAACGTTTCGTCCACTCCTGTGGACTTTATCAAGTGCAGTGAAGTACAGTATTTTGAAATGCTGCGTTGCCTAGTAGTGTCGCGACGCATCTCGGCGTTGTAAACGCGCATCCCTGGATGCGCACTTGTTGCGTTAAAACACGTTCATCGCAACAAGTGCGCATCCAGGGATGCGCGTTTACAACGCCGAGATGCGTCGCGACACTACTAGGCAACGCAGCATTTCAAAATACTGTACTTCACTGCACTTGATAAAGTCCACAGGAGTGGACGAAACGTTGTGCATTTCATTCAAGTAAGTTTTTCCAGCATTATTATTTATAATTATACTCTAATATGTACATGTAAGGTTTGCTAAAAGGATTTGGTTTTACACATTGTAATCATTGATTTTAACATTTTTTTCCCCAACATATTGTGTTATGTACACATATGGAAATCGAGGAAAAAACTTTATACATGTACTAGTATTTGTATTCACAGTGTTTGTATTCATGTACCAATTGTTTTTTTTTTCTTTTTAGATTAGTGTTTTATATGTATTAAAAAAGGTATAACAAAAACAACAATTTAAAATTGTTAATTTCTTATTATTATTTGCTAGTATCCTGTGGATTTCTCCCGTGTGTGACTCCTCGGATTGGAACCAGAGCACAATGTTACCATATGACCACGCAAGTATATCACCTCCTGCCAGGTACAGCAGACAAATTACTATTCCCAAATCAAAGATTGTGTTCAGGGGAGTGGAAGCTTGACTGTACATTATTTTTTAATCAGGGATTGCCAAATGAGAAAAGTGATTATAAAGTTGCTTTGAATCGGTACGTTTGTTCTGAGCTTCCACTGGTATTGAGATCAATAGTACACAATCTTTAGTCTAAATGTCTGCATGTGGACATTCGGGTAATATTGGCATGGTTGGTATACTTTATGGTCAATATGGTATACAATATTACACTGTGCTTGGTTCCAGTTGACCAGTGTTTGCAGATTGTGAGGCTAACACTCCTGCTTTAGTGCAGTGGACTATGTGGTATGTGGCGTATGGCTACCAATGTGGTGGATTACATGTATGTGCTATTTGTAAATACCACAGTGTAGTAGATATGACAGACTATGTGGTCAATATCACAGTGTGGTGGACAATGTGACAGAGTATATGGTCTATGCCACAGTGTGGTGGACTGTGTAGTGATTGCCACAGTGTGCCGGACTGTGTGATTGACTGTGGTGAAAATCACAGTGTGATAAATTATGTGGTAATTACCACAGTGTGGTAAGCACCACACTGTAGTGCACTATGTGATTGGACTATGTGGTACAAACCACAGTGTGATAGACTGTGTGGTAAATACCACAGTGTGGTGAGCAGTACACACTGTGGTTGACTATGTGGTGAATACCACAGTGTGGTGCACTATGTGATTGCACTATGTGATTGGACTATGTGGTAAAAACCACAGTGTGATAGACTGTGGTAAATACCACAGTGTGGTAAGCAGTACACACTGTGGTGGACTATGTGGTGAATACCACAGTGTGGTGCACTATGTGATAGGACTATGTGGTAAAAACCACAGTGTGATAGACTGTGGTAAATACCACAGTGTGGTAAGCAGTACACACTGTGGTGGACTATGTGGTGAATACCACAGTGTGGTGCACTATGTGATAGGACTATGTGGTAAAAACCACAGTGTGATAGACTGTGGTAAATACCACAGTGTGGTGAGCCGTACACACTGTGGTTGACTATGTGGTGACTACCACAGTGTGGTGGACTATATGTTTATAACCCTGTGGTACACAGTGTGTGAGACTGTATGGTTTAATCGACAGTGTGTTTACTATGTGTTTTGTACCGTGTGGTGAAGCTGTGAAATTTCCCATAGTGTTTTATGGCTGTGTTTTGGACCCTGTGGGCAACTGTTTCACAGTGTGGTAACGCTGTGTTTCACAGTGTGGTAAAAACACAGTGTTACCACACGTCCCAAAATCATATATTACCCACACGGTGCTATTACTCTGTGTTACACACTGTGTTACACACTGTGTTATACACTGTGTAACACAGTGTGGCAACACTGTGTTACACAGTGTTGCCACACTGTGTTCTTTCCATCTGAAAATGGCTATTAGTACCAAAAAGCTGATGTTTCTCCTAACCTGCAACTTATATAGGTCTATCCAATTAAAGAGCAGAGAAACAGACTCCAATAACAAAATTTCAGTGGTTATTATCATTTATTCATATATATAGGCCTATACATTCGGGACTTATTTTAGCAGGGTATTTTCTCTCCGGTCCACTTGTATTATACAAGTGAACCAGCGATGTATTATGTTACTTCGGGCGTAGTTAAAATGACGTGATCCTGATGTCACTCACTTGGTCTGGGACTGGTTGGGACTTACATGTCTTGTCCTGCTTCAGCCTGGGCCAGTCCTCGTATTTGAATCGGTCATCTATGAAAGGCTGACCCTTCAAGGCGAACATCATCCTCGCCGGCTCTGCCCGGCCGCGGGCATCGAAATAGACCAATCTGTAGCTTGCCGTCATGGCGTCTGCAGGTCACAAGTATAACGTCAGTCCCACTCTACCGTTTTTGTGTTGCTGATTTCTGCTGTTTCCTGCAAAAGTTGCACTGCTATATTTTGTACGAAGAGATAGACGGACATTAATTTGAAAGGAAGACATTAATAAGGTATGGTGTGCACAGGAAGACACCCATCAATCAAATTTACTAACTTCTGATCATGGATTACTCAAACAGGACGATTGGAGACGAAGGATGCATGCATTGCAGTGATAAAGTGGTATGAGAGAAGGTAGTAGTAGTAGAAAAAGTAGAAGTAGTAGTAGTAGTAGTAGCAGCAGTAGGAGCAGTAGTAGTAGTAGTAGCAGTAGTAGTAGTAGTGGTAGTGGTAGTAGTAGTAGTAGTAGTAGTAGTAGTAGTAGTAGTAGGAGTAGTAGTAGTAGTAGTAGTAGTAGTAATAGTAGTAGAAGTATTAGGAGTAGTCGTAGCAGTGGTAGTAGTAGTATGCCCAGTAATACCAACAGTAGTAGTAGCAGTAAAAGCAGTAGAAGTAGTACTAGAAGTAGGCCTAGTGGTGGTAGTAGTAGTAGTAGTTGTAGTAGTAGTAGTAGTAGTAGTAGAAGTAGTAGCAGTAGTAGTAGTAGCAGCAGTAGTAGTAGTAGTAGAAGTAGCAGTAGACAAACTAGTAATATCATTGTTAGTAGTAGTAATAGGAATGGTAGCCGTACTAGTAGTAGTATTAATAGTGGTAGTAGCTTTGCAATAGAAGTAGTAGTCTTTTTGATAGTAGTAGCGATATTAGTACATAATATAGAAACTTACCTTGGAACAGAATACATGTAATATCAAAGTAGTCTTTCATATGCTGGAACGGTGAACACAAATTTTAGCTCACATTGCCATCGCAGTAATAGTGCTAATCAAAGGTTATATTGTCAGAGATAATACACACCGGCTTCTAAAAAACGCATGAAGGGAAGTGGGGTTGCGAGGGGTATGAATGGGGTATGAATGGGTGTGACAGGGATGTGAAAGGGGTGTAAAGGGGTGTGGTGGGAGTGGAAGGGGTGTAGTGTAAAAAGTTTGTCGATAATTATTACATGCTCTTTAAAGAAATTTCACTGCGAAAGAGCGTTTTGTAAATGACATGCGCTCTCAATTTTCCGGTGGATGTCGGCGAGTGCGCGCACGCGCACGCACACACACACTGAACACGTTTACATTTGATATGCCTTGGCGACTGGCCTGTCCGTGAGCGCTTGTTATCATGAATCGAGCAATGTCCGAAGTCCAGATTATCTTTTTAATATTACCTTAGCTGTTTAGATAACGAATGATTTATATCACCAAAATATATGACTACCCCCCCCCCCCCCATTCCTCCTCCCCACACAACCCCTCCTCCCTAAACGCCCTCTTTACATCACACACACACACACACACACACACACACACACACACATACACACACACACAGGTACACTCTCAAGCACGCACACAAACGCACTAACACTCATACATGCATATCTTTGTATTCATTGCATGCCCTGTTCGCTTTATTAGGTGGTCTGTCGTGCACCGACAGATCACCTTTTAATTTCTCCCGAATTTTCTTTCTTTATTTTTATTTTTTGCCCCCATGTTTTTGTTTCATCTATTTCTCAACAATGCATTTGTCATGATTCATCATATTTTGACCATGTATATGTATACATGTGAACTTGTCATTGCAATTATTTCAAGGTTATGTCATGATCGTGACGTCATCTACGAGCAATTTAATGAAAACCTATTAACTGATATATCTCTAGAAATGATTCTCTATAGCTAATGAAAATTAATATGCATAAAATTAATAATAAAACAATTATTTTCAATGAAGAAAAACGCGCGCGTACGTGTACGTTAGTGCAATGCCGCGCGCGCAAAATTTTAGAATGTTGTAGGCCATTTCAAGCATTTCAAAAAATTTCCGGGCGTTCGCGCGTTTTTCCGTGCGTGACGCGAACGCAACGTCAAAATACCATTTTTTTTACTAGTTTCATATTTTTAACACTTCATACATAACATCCTGTCATTTTGAGCCATTTTCATGCAATAAGAGGGTCGTACGGGTGCGTGAAAGTTTAAAGTCTGCGCGTGCTTCAATACGTTTTTGTATGCAAAAAGATGACTACCTTCAATCGGCCGTAGCTCCTCAGACTGGCTGTTGACTGTTGAAATGTGTGTTTATCTAAGGATTAGACAACTGTATTAATACACTTCAATGATATAATAATGGAGACGGTTCTGGAGTTTCGTCCGGCATCTTAGGCGTGATTTTATTGCTGACATGCTCACCGCGCTGCTTAACAGTGTATGCGTCCGCGCATTGATATGTAGATCCTATATCACAACAGTGACCCCCAATTTTTTTATATGTTTTGAAAGAGTGTAAAATGTACACACTATTTCATGTATCATTTGGTCGTTAAATACATCGTGACGTCATCATATTGCCATATGAATCGAAAAAAATGAATTTTCATGTATGACGTCATGAACTTTTTTACCCGTTTTTGTATATCTCAGTAATCCTAGATCAATTTTCCTCCAACTTTCAATATGTGGTAGCTGAGACATTGCTCTGCGAAATACTAGCCTTAATTTTTCAATAGGATTCCATCTTCATGGTGCAAATTTGATTATAGATATTAATGTCAAAATCGGGCGTATGTACGTGTTATGTCAATGGAAGGGGTATTTATGAAATGACATGACGACCTTCTAGGAGCTGTATCTCGCTTATGTTCAATTATGTTACTCTGAAATTTTAGAAGAGAAAATCTTTGTAAAGCATGAGTTTTTGATAAGAAGGAACGTACAATGAATCTGCATTTATTAAACGGCTGCTGGCACTCCATGTGCTTAAACATAATTGGTTCTAACTAGGATACGGTAAAATCATTACCCACACAATGAATGCATCCACCTGTCGTATACATTAACAACACGAAGGGAAATAAAGTTCTCTAAAGCAGGGATGTGTTAGGAAGGAGAAACAACTCGAGCATAATATATTCAAACATCTGTATGGATACTAAAGCGTGCTAATGTCAAAAGCATTCCACAATCATTACAATGCTTTGATGTCCCATGCGCGGCACCGACATTTAGCTGCTGTCAACTTGGAAAGCAATATCTTTAATTCACTGTTTTGTCTCTGGAAGCTATGTTTCTTATCACATTTTTGTGCAATTTTCAAGAACGTTACGGCAACGCCACTAAACATCCTGTACTCGATTTTCTTCTTAATGATTGTTGAATGATGCACAAACGGAGATACAAGATAAGATTCTCACTTACACAATTAACAAATTTCTTCACTTTTCGCAGTTGACTGTTCAATGCGCAGATACTTTTCAAGAATTTTCCTCTACTTTGAGACGCATATAGACAAAGAAATCATACATGTTGTTGTTTTGCTGTCTGACGTCGTCTGCATACATGTACTTAATGCTCAGTATATCAGAGCAGCCATCACCACAAAGCTATATCTTTCATTTAAAATGATTTAAGTCATAATGAAAATGATCATCCACTGATGCAATATATTGATTGATATTGAGCATTCGGTATTGTTCGTTATGTTGTTGTTTATAGTTTGGAAAGATCGTTTTCATCAAAAATCCTCTTCAGTTGTTTTTCCGTCGACTGTCGGTAAAGCGGTGAAGACGCGGCCGTCAATGGTCCAGGCAGCTGACACCTTGTCGTGGTCACTCGTCGTCAGGAGCAGCTCAGTGTCGTCGTGAGGTCCTCCTGGATGGAAACCCCGCTTTCTTTCAGCTTTTTCTTATTCTCCGTGAATTCGTTTTTTTTTTTCCTTGTAGGAGCACAGTTTATTTGACTACGTTCATTTTGCAGACAACAAAGTGAATGTTCATTTGACATGTTTAACATGTTTAATGCATGTTCATTATTGGCAATAGATTAACTCTAAACATTGTAAAAACTCAATTTGTGTTTTCAGACATAGGCCAAACCTAAATACGTGTTATAATGATGCTCCCTTTTACAGCAACAACCTTAGAATTAAGCAGTGTTCTGTGGTTACATATCTTGGAGTGCTTGTAACCTTCTTTACCCATGTTCGACCGTTAAATATGATGCAAGTTGACTGTTCAATGCGCAGATACTTTTCAAACTCTCTACCTTCTTATCTCATGCACATGTTTTCATTGAATGCTGAATGTTGATGTAATACATGTTTCAATGTTATCATTATTTTTATTTTTTTCTAGATTCGACGTGCTGGTGGTCAAGACGTGACCCATTTTTTTTTTTTTTTTGGAGGGAGGGGGGGGGGTTAGAGTTTAACCCCTCTAGTTATTTTTAATGTAATTTATATATTTTTTGTTTCATATAGATCTATTAATAGTACATAATGGGGTTTTGAGGGGGGTGCCCCCCTCCCATTTCCGTATCCTTTGCTCGTTTTTGTTAAAATTTGTTTATTTCTATCAAATGTCCTCCCCCCATTTTCGGCCGTGTACAGGCGCGTACTTTTTAAGTTGTGCAGAGCCGGAAGAGAAATCATGGCTGCCCCCATCCCCTCCCCCGACCTGATAGCACTTTCAGAGAAAAAAAAAATCCCCCCCCCCCACATTGAGAGCAGACTGGGCGGGATTAAAAAAAGTATGGAAAAACATTATCCCTACCCCACCCCTCCCCCCTCCCCCCATCCCCCCCCCCCCCCCCCCCGCTCAGCGGTTACATTCTTGAGGAAAAACATGTCTCCCCATCTTCGAGGAGCGATTTCCGCCCTTGCGTCGGTGCGATACCGCATCGTTGCTCGGATCCTGGACTATTGTGTTTTCTCCAGGGATAGCCATGAGGGTATCTACTCGCAGGCCGCCAACAACTCCTCCACTAGTTTGTCATCAAGAGGATTGCAGAGACCTACTTTGGGCTGACCAACAACAAGTACACTATGGATAGCATCGTCAAGGTGAGCTTGAAGGGTGAACTCTATCGTGAACATTGGCGTGAAGATGTGTAGTAAGCCAATGGGGTTGTCAGGGCCTGGTAATCTATGGGTTAATTCTCTCATTATCATTGACACGAAGATATGTAGTAAGCCAATGGGGTTGTCAGGGCCTGGTAATGTAAGGGTAAAGGTTTGTCTCATTGGTAAAGATGTTTCGGGGACATCACATATAAGTTACCGAGAATAACCACGAGACTTTAAAAAAGTAGTCAAACAATCAAACACATTTTAATTCACCATGACTCCTCGGAGACCCGTCTAGTCTCGAAGAGATTCGGTCTCCAATAAGCCACATATCTGTAACATTTTGGAATATTATATATTACAAGGCATAACCAAGCAGTAATTTTGATTTTGGAGAATACTTCATAATGATTCATTAATGTATAAAGGAAAGCGAGAAATCCATAATAATTTCCAAAAAAGCATGGAGTTTATCAACGGTCCCATTGTTCTGCATTGTCCTTCAGGTGAATGAGATCTTCACTTGCCGCCCGGTCAAGGCGCCCGCCCTGAACCTCTTCTCTCGCGATGACCCAATCGCCACGGCCAAGGAAAACGACGAGTTGGTCGAGCAGTGGCGCAAAGCGTCTGGAGAGCGACCTTGACGTCAAGTGTTGCAGAGCTCCCCACTTTGCGAAGCACAGTGACAAAGTAGGAGGAGAGCATCTACGGCTTTATGGGCAAGCTGACACTGCAGAGCTTACCGCACGTTCCAGTTTAAGGAGAAACCTGTCCTTCCGTCGTCGGTGGGGACGCTACTGTAGGAAGCGCCAAAGCAGGCTGAATTGAAGTAGAATGAGTGAGGGAGATTGTCGAGAACTCGCGGAGCTCAACAAATGAACACTAGGCTATATTTTCCTATAGGAGTAGTCACTAGAGAGTGTAGGATGTACTTTGGCACGATTTAACGAAGGATGAGTGAAGGAGATGATTAATTCGCGCAGCCAGCTTGACAAATGAACAAGAAATCTCTCCTACCAGAAATGCCATTATAGGATGGACTTTTGCGAAACTTGTCAAAATGGTAAGGGAGAGAGAGAGCCCGCTGAGCTAGCGCAACAAATCAATTCTAAATCTTCCCTAAAATAAAGGTCACGATGAATTAACGGATGGGCTTTGGCACGATTTGAAGAGAACGCGCAGAGGTACCTCAACTAATCAACGCTACATCTCTCCTTGAGGAGGGGTTATTGAAGGGAGGACTTTCCCACAGAGGAACATCGGGGTAACTCCACACATGTCCTATATAAATATCAGCGACACATATATCTCTTGATTAAGCTGCGAGCTTTAGGAATGACTGGTCAGAAATAATCGCCAATCTTAATTGTTTACATGCCGAAACTCGCACATCCTTATCGAGTCAATAGACAATGTCGGACCACTAAGCCTCTCACTGTAGTGAGTTTGAGCCGATTGTCTTGACAACATGCTCATGTGGCGTCACCACTTCGGTGCTATATTCTCTATCCTGCGTTTCGTGTTCTATGCCACATTTGTGTTTCATCATAAAGAGCGAGCTTCTTGAGCCGATTGTCTTGACAACATGCTCATGTGGCGTCACCACTTCGGTGCTATATTCTCTATCCTGCGTTTTGTGTTCTATGCCACATTTGTGTTTCATCATAAAGAGCGAGCTTCTTGAGCCGATTGTCTTGACAACATGCTCATGTGGCGTCACCACTTCGGTGCTATATTCTCTATCCTGCGTTTCGTGTTCTATGCCACATTCGTGTTTCATCATAAAGAGCGAGCTTCTTGGTGTTCTTAACACATATAGTTAATTAAGTTTATTTTTATTTCAATTTATTTTAGAGCCTCACACTCTTTATGGTGAAAAGTCAGGAATGTGGATACTTGTGATACTGCGTCGCACCCAAGAGCAAGTAGCTTGATCGTGCATATAACTTTGGCAGGTCGCAAGGTAATTTTCCTCCGCAACAAAGTTATTAAGTCACTCATACTATTGAAATGATTTAGCACGCGGAGGTTTTTCGACCTTGCTTGGGTGGAGCGTAGGCACATATTTTGTTGTAATTCGAGTTGCCTTCGGGGCGTGTGGAGGGGTATACATATTATGGAGATATACATAGCCGCATTATACAGTGTGTCCCAGAAAAAAAGACACCGAGATTCTGTGTTGTTTCGCTAGTTGACTGAATAAAATAATGGAATATTATAAACATCGTTAGAAAGCACGGTGTTTCTTCTTTCATTTGACACGTAACATGATAGAGTCAATGCGTTAGGGAGCAACAGGTGTTTAAAAATAATTGTCAAAATCAAGTTGCGCAGGACAAATGGTCAAGATTTGTAAGAAAAGCACCAACGTAGTGCAAACAACATTCATTATTCTGCGCAAAATGTTTCTAACATGGAGCACTTGTAATTGCTTGAAATCAGTCATGCGTGGACAATTCATCGTGAATTTGTTACCAAATGAAAGAAGATACTTTACTCTCAATATTGCTGTCATTTTTATAACAATATGATATTTTACGATTACGTTATCGACCTCCAAAAAACGGGTTTCCTTTTTTCTGGGACACACTGTACTTCGACATTTTGATATTACAGACTCTTTACTCTTGATTATTGTCTTAGCTGTTAAACATGCGTTTGTTTTTGCTTTTTGTTTTGTCTTTGTTTTCTTTTTGCTTGGTTTGTATCTGCTTGAATTAGTTTTTCTGTGATGTATTCTTTAAGTATGTATTTGTATGTAATTTGTGTACTCGGGTTCATCTTACTCTGTGTCATTCAAATAATAGACTTTATACTTGCGTGTTTTGAACCACATGTTAAAGGTTATCACACCTCACAAGCCACCGGCTTTCTGTTGATGCCTTATATTCATTGTTCATGAAAGTTGTTTATTCTTGTTTGTTAAATGAATAAAGAATTGAATTGAATTGAACCCGCGGACTGCAGCTCCTATGGGGTATTGAGCATTAGTTTATAACTGATGCGAACAAAAGGTATTTTGTCTTCACCCATTGGACAGTCAGTATAGACATGTTCACCGTAATAGCGGATCCTATTCAGATATGCCTAGAACGAGTATTTACCTAACATGTGACATATGACTCAAGACATAGCTGTATGTGTTATTACACACAAAGAAGAATGTTTCATTATCATGTATGTATACTATGAAACTGATGTGTGAGCCAAGAATCTGAAGGTTGATATTTTGTTCGTCGTATACTGTGTAAAGTTGACTTGAAAGACTTTGGATTGATGAAAAAGAACCAGGGGTATGGGGCATGGGAAGAAGGATTTTTAAGTTGATAAGCATCCTGACTGACTGGTTTACTATGATATGCAATTTGATACAAAGAGCACAGTACAGAGAACTGTGTGGCCCTCCATGATCGCCTACGTCAAAGCACCAAGAGAGAGAGAGAGATAGTGTATCAAGCAGGCGTCTGGTGAAAACGTGGTCATATTAATTATCAAGATAGCTTGGACAGACGAGGCAAATCATGGTCGTTGAATTATTTCACGAAAAGTTGGATTGGTTGGATTGGTTCTTTTGAATAAAACAATGATACCACCTCTCTTAACCCTAATACTACCGGGGTATTTTTATAAGGGTCAAGAATTATGTATTCTACAAAGTTGTATAGCTAAATTAACAAAAGTCCCTTTATTTTTAAATTCAATAATGTATGCTCATTTATGCAAGAAAGCAATAGATGAAGCCTTAGGACTATCAATATATCTTACAATGTCTTTCAAAAATCCCTCATCAATTCCTGAAAAAAGGATAGGTTGTAATTATTTCTCACGTATCTCATTGTTTTTCGTCAAGCGCATTTTGCGATTTGGGTGTAAGTGTGTGTGAATGTTGGTGTATGCGGATTTGTCTGTGTTGTAAATATTTGCACTACCTATTTTACATAAAATGGGAAATCTCCTGCATGATTTTGTCCATATGGTTATGCTCAGCCATATAGAAAAATAGCGAGATTTCAGTGACATGTGTTTGGTAAACGTAATCTGATATCCGCACGGTAGGTCCGATCGTCATAAATTTGGTATCAAAATGTGCGGAAAGGATCATGAAATTTCGTTTCGACATATTGAGGTGTTCGGAAGTAACAACAAAAAAATGATATTTTATTGCATGTGAATCTCCAACAATATAAGCTATCCACCATGTACATTGTATATCTATATATTCATGTTATCAGAATCAGTGTTGGCATGTGTAAAGTATCTAATTGGTGATTCAAATGGGTTAGCTTCTTTGCATGTTAGAGTGTACAGCTCGGTTTTTCTTGATTTCCCCCGAGATGTTTCTCCACATATACAGATATGCTTCCCTCTGCTTGTGGTTTGCGTCGGGTTTCGCAGAAACTCCTTGCGTCGGACGCAAGGACGACGCAGGGAAGGATCGTAGAACTTGGTAAGCAAGCTGCCAACTCGCACGTAGAAAAACACGGACGGCCGGTTGTGACCATGGCATGAGGAATCCTAATATAAATGTATTTTTCTTTTTAAGGATGGAATAAATAAGAACTTAATAAGTTATATTTCTAAGCATTTAATAAATACAGCATTATAAAAGAACATATATGAGTTTCAAATTTTTAGTTCTTTAAGTGAAAAAGAAGTATGTATGTTTGTCACATATCCCACCTAATATCCCTCATTTCATTTATACATTTTATTTTGTAATAAATTATTTTACTTTCTTACTCTGATTTTAGTTGTATTTTTTTTTTTTTTGGTTTTTGTGGGGAGGGGGGGGGGGGGGGGGGACTCAGCCAGCAAATGATATGTAAGAAAACAACATGACATTTTTTATATTCAGTTTTTGTCGACAATTTCCAAGGTGTTGCATCACTGTTTGAATTGAGTTTTGACTAGGACTATTCTCTGCATCCACAATACAGATATTTGAATGTTTCCTTCATCAAAACAATGAGAATTTACATGATTATACATGGATCAGTGTCATCATGACCGTATTGATATATGTCATTTATTTGAAAATGTTGATGCATTCAAGAATAAAAAATATATTTGTGGGGAAAATGAGCAACCGTCTACGTCTGCTTATCTGAAAATAGAGTACCGAAGTGTGACGCCATTTGAGCATTATTGGCAAGATAAATGGCTCTAAACAATACGGGCAGAACAAGCAGCGGTGACTACATCGGGAAATATAATTGAGAATGCCGGACACTAGCCCGATATACAATATCGGACAGGTAGAGCCAATTTGTCTTGACAACGTGTTCATATGACGACACCACTTCGGTACTTTATATGAAAGAATGCTTGCATCGGAAGAGAAAAGAACAACGAAGATGGCTTTAGAGAAAGAGAGGTGAGGGGGGGGGGTAGAGAGAGAGAGAGGATGGAGGGAGAGAGGTGGAGAGAGAGGAGGTTGGGAGAGAGAGACGGAGAGAAAAGCGAGCGCCGTGGAAAAGTAACATTTCAGTGGCCAATTATCTCACAGCATATAAGATGTCATATCATAGTTCATGTTACTACAAGATTGTATCAGATTTAGAGGGCTCTCGGGTCACTTTCAGGATACATTTGGGCAACAAATCACCCCCCCCCCCCCCCCCATGTGATTTTGTCATAAATTGCACATTTCTTTATATCAAAAAGAAAATTACCTCAGTGATAGATAGAAACTTGTTGACAATCTCCAAGGATATATCTTTAATACTGTTTGAAAAGATAACAACATCAGCAATCGGTCTGTTGGCTCAGTTGGCAGAGCGTCAGACTGATAACCTGAAGGTCGTGAGTTCGATTCCCTGACATGGATGCTCTTTTGGTTTTTCTCTCGTTGATTTGAAACTAATAGTCTATACGCTAAAATCACCAAGCAAAACCACCGACGTCTTATAGCCTAGTGGTAGGGTAAGCGCCGGGACTATCTCACACTCGTGCTAGCGAGCACGGGTTCGAAACCCGCTAACTCCAAGGTTGCAAAACCAAGGTTCAAGGATTGTCGGATGGCCCGGCAAAGGCATAGGGATCACCCTTGTTCCTCCCCTAAAGAGTTAGAGTCTATAGTTTTTATAGGCTATAGTTTTTAGGAGGTAGGAAGGGATACGCGAATGGGCCGGTCGCCATACCAGAAGGGAACTAATGGTAGTCGGTAAAGGGTGATGAGCTTAATTGCGAAGCCCGAAGTCACGACACCTGAACTCCTGGCAACCATCGCTTAACCTTTTATGTTTTGTTGAAATATTCACTTTAATTTTCCTTCTGTCTCTGATGACAACAATCAACAATAGCCTAATCATCTTTCTTGTTCCGTTTTCCAATATTCCTCTCATTATTATTATTATTATTATTATTATTGTAATGATAGTAAGTGTTGAGACAAGATTGGCGCTTCTCAAGATGGCAACTAGTGTCAACACACACACGTATAGTCAGCTGCAATAAAGTTACTGCAAAGTAAACCTTGTTCGAGTCATCCTATCTGAGTCTACACAAGATCACATCATGGTGTCAGAAGTCCAAGAACCAGCTCAGAAAATGTCCATTTCCAAGGATCAAGGCCCCAAACAGGTGCAAAGAAGACATATTTTCAGTCCTTCATATCTATTTTCCAAAACCATAAGGACTATCAACTTCACCCTTTCTCCTACGAGGTTTGATGTGACAGGGTTGTGCTTTACTCATCATTTTGAAACTACATGCACCACTTTTGATCATTAGATGATAGTGCTTCTCTTTCCCCGTTTTTTCTTCAATTTTATTTTTGCTTTTATGATTTTTTTCTTTACATACATGTACTGTAATTGACATTTGTCCTTTGAATGAATCATAAAAATGAATATTCCCGCAGCAGCATCTACCTGTCGCAGCCTGTGTTAGTTGGTAGATTGGCTGCTCCATCTATCCATTGATTGATTCTATCCACCTTCGCTGTGGTCTGCCCTTTTCCTTCGCTTGCCTACCCGGTACGGTATGGTGGCCAGCTGTATGTACCGTATAGGGAGAGAAAGTAAGAGGAATATGTAGTGGGAGAGAAAGTAAGAGAGATACACTGAACTCCACAAGTTTAGGAACACCTGCATTCAGTGTATAATTGGTAGGCTTTATTGATATTCAGGCTCATAGCATAGTTCAAGTTCTGTTTAAAAGTGAATATTATACAGTATAAGAATGTACATTTTATCCTTGATTCAAACAAAGTTATACTCTATTAAATGACTGCCTACCAGTCAATATGGCATTTTCTCAAAATGCTAACCTTTTTATTACATTCGCGTAATCTAGATGTCCAGCGCTTTTCACCATTATACAGGGCTAAATGAGTAACTTCATTCATTTTTCCTTTTCCTAGTTTAAAGTCAAACACACAAATAAAATTAAACAATACTTAGTGTTTCACTTGTATGGTAACCTCTTTTTTTTATTCAAAAACATAAATGACAAGAAAAGGGATTGAAATCTGTAGACTGGGGCGGCCAATCCATGATTGCCAGGACTTGTGCTCCTTCCTTTTTCTTCAAGTAGCCTTTGCATATTCTTTGAATAGTCTTAACGTGTGCTTTGCGTCATTGTCCTACTAGAAAAAGAACCCTCCTCCGATCAGGCGTTTCCCTGAAGGGAAGGCCTTCCGCTGTAGGATTGAATGATAGCCCTGCTGGTTGAGGATACCCTCTACTCTGTGGACATAAGAAAGATTGGATAATATCAGAGATCAGGCCATGTTGCAGATAGGTTTTCTTGGTAGCTACCATTGATGGTAAGGTAGAATGATTTAAAACCTATATGCAACATGCTCCAGGAAAGTGTAAAAAATCAATGGACAAAAAACCGGGCAGAAAAGGAATAAGAAGAGGAATATGGAATAATGAAAAACGGAACAATAACGATGATAAGGCTCTGGTTGATTGTTGTCATCAGAGATAGAAGGAAAACAACAGTTAAATCAATATTTCAACAACAAAAAAATAAAAGGTTAAGCGATGGTTGCCAGGAGTTCAGGTGTCGTGACTTCGGGCTTTCGCAATTAAGCTCATCACCCTTACCGACTACCATTAGTTCCCTTCTGGTATGGCGACCGGCCCATCTCGTATCCCTTCCTACCTCCTAAAAACTATAGCCTATAAAAACTATAGACTCTAACTCTTTAGGGGAGGAACAAGGGTGATCCCAATGCCTTTGCCGGGCCATCCGACAATCCTTGAACCTTGGTTTTGCAACCTTGGAGTTAGCGGGTTTCGAACCCGTGCTCGCTAGCACGAGTGTGAGATAGTCCCGGCGCTTACCCTACCACTAGGCTATAAGACGTCGGTGGTTTTGCTTGGTGATTTTAGCGTATAGACTATTAGTTTCAAATCAACGAGAGAAAAAGCAAAAGAGCATCTATGTCAGGAATCGAACTCACGACCTTCAGGTTATCAGTCTGACGCTCTACCAACTGAGCCAACAGACCGATTGCTGATGTTGGTACCTTTTCAAAGAGTATTAAACATATGTACTTGCAGATTGTCAACAAGTTTCTATCTATTACTGAGGTAATTTTCTTTTTGATATAAAGAAATATGCATTTATGAAAAAATCACAAGGGGGAGGGGAAATTTGTTGCCCAAATGTATCCTGATAGTGACCCGAGAGCCCTCTAAATCTGATACAATCTTGTAGTAACATGAACTATGATATGACATCTTATATGCTGTGAGATAATTGGCCATTGAAATGTTACTACTTTTCCATGGCGCTCGCTTTTCTCTCCGTCTCTCTCTCCCAACCTCCTCTCTCTCCACCTCTCTCTCTCTCTCTCCTCCTCTCTTTCTCCCTCTCTACCCCCTCCCCCACCTCTCTTTCTCTATAGCCATCTTCGTTGTTCTTTTCTCTTCCGATGCAAGCATTCTTTCATAGAATACCGAAGTGGTGTCGTCATATGAATATGTTGTCAAGACAAATTGGCTCTAAACAAACTCACTCCACTGAGAGGTTTACCTGTCCGATATTGTATATCGGGCTAGTGTCCGGCATTCGTAATTACATTCCCCGTTGTAATCACTGCTGCTTGTTCTGCCCGTATTGTTTAGAGCCATCTGTCTTGATAATAATGCTCAAATGGCGTCACACTTCGGTACTCTATATTGAGATAAGCAGACGTAGACGGTTGCTTATTTTCCCCACAAATATATTTTTTATTCTTGAATGCATCAACATTTTCAAATTCATGACATATATCAATACGGTAATGATGAAACTGATCCATGTATAATCATGTAAATGCTCATTGTTTTTATGAAGGAAATACTCAAATATCTATATTTTGGATGCAGAGAATTGTCCTAGTGTCAAAACTCATATCTTCAAACAGTGATGCAACACTCTGGCAATTGTCGACAAAAACTCTCCTGAATATAAAAAAATGTCATGTTGTTTTCTTACATATTATTTGCTGGCTGAGCCCCCCCCCCTCCCCACAAAAATACAATTAAAATCAGAGTAAGAAAGTAAAATAATTTATTACAATATAAAATTCAAAATAAGAATGAGGAATATTGTATGGGATATGTGGCAAACATACATTTTATTTCAAGAACTAAAAATTAAAAATACATACCTGTTCTTTTATAATGCTGTCTTTATTAAACGCTTAGAAATATAACTTATTAAGTTATTATTCATTCCAACTTTTAACAGATAACTACATTTATACTAGGATCCCTTATGCCATGGTCACAACCGCCGTCCGTGTTTTTCTACGTGGAGTTGGCAGCTTGCTTGCCAACTTCTACGATCCTTCCCTGCGTCGTCCTTGCGTCCGACGCAAGGAGTTTCAGCGAAACCCGACGCAGATCACAAGCAGAGAGAATCATATATGCATATGTGAAGGAACATCTCGGGGGGAATCAAGAAAAACCGAGCTGTATACTTTACAATGCAAAGAAGCTAGGCCATTTGAATAACCAATTAGATACTAATTAGACAATTAGATACACGCCAACACTGATTCTGATAACATGAATATATAGATATACAATGTACATGATGGATAGTTTATATCGTTGGAGATTCACATGCAATAGAATGTCATTTGAGAGAGAAATAGTTTGTTCAAACATTGCTTTCCTCAATTAAATACAAGCACAATTATTCTGCTTCTTATAGAGGATGAATTCCATGTCGTGTTCTTGCATCAATACTGTGCACTTCACATGCTATTACTTGCAACACAGGCGTGTGTGTGACGGGGATATGCATCGAAGAATGATCCATGCCGCCGGTCTCTTACACTAATACATCGTGGGACGACTTTCCCTTATATATGCGCAGTATTGAGAATTCAATGTGCTTCACATAATCCTTTAATCCTAATACTCACGGGGGTGCATTATTCGTCCCCCCCCCCCCGCCCGTCAATTTTTTGTCGGTACTTCCGAACACCTCAATATCTCGAAACGAAATTTCACAATTTTTTTTTCTCTGATCCTTTCCGCACATTTTGATACCAAATTTATGACGATCGGGCCTACCGTGCTGATATCAGATTACGTTTACCAAACACATGTCTCTGAAATGTCGCTATTTTTCTATATGACTGAGCATAACCATATGGACAAAATCATGCAAGGGATTTCCCATTTTATGGAAATACTTTTCTAAAAGGTATAAGTGTTTCAAGTAGTGTAAATAATTACAACACACACAAACCCACATACACCCACATTCACACACACTTACACCCAAATCGCAAAATACGCTTGACGAAAAACAATGAAATACGTGAGAAATAATTACCACAACCTATCCTTTTTTTTTCAGGAATTGATGAGGGATTTTTGAAAGACATTTGTACCTTTATTGACTATTTGACTACGTTTTCACTAGACGCCTGCTTGATATACTCTCTATCTCATTCTCTCTCTCTGGGTGCTTTGTCGTGTGACGTAGGCGATCATGGAGTGCCACACAGTTTTCTGTACTGAGCTCTTTGTATCAATTGCATATCATAGTAAAGAAGTCAGTCAGGATGCTTATCAGTTTAATAATCCTTCTTCCCATGCCCCATACCCCTGGTTATTTTTCATCAATCCAAACTCTTTCAAGTCAACTTTACACACTATACGACGTACAAAATCTCAACCTTCAGATTCTAGGCTCACATATCAGTTTCATAATATACATACATGATAATGAAACATTCTTCTTTGTGTGACATAACACATACAGCTATGACTTGAGTCATTATGTCACAAATTAGGTAAATACTCGTTATAGGTATATCTGAATATGATCCGCTATTACGGTGAACATGTCTATACTGACTGTACAATGGGTGGAGACAAAATACCTTTTGTTCCCCTGCATCAGTTATAAACTAATGCTCAATACCACAAAGGAGCTAGCAGTCCGCTGGATCAATAATGATGTGCGAGTTTCGGCATGTAAACAATTAAGATTGGCGGTTATTTCTGACCGGTCAATCCTAAAGCTCGCAGCTTAATCAAGAGAGAGATGTGTCGCTGATATCTATATAGGACATGTGTGGAATTACCCCGATGTTCCTCTGTGGGAAAGTCCACCCTTCAATGACCTATCCTTAAGGAGAGAGCGTTGATTAGTTGAGCTACCTCTGCGCGTTCTCTTCAAATCGTGCCAAAGCCCAGCCGTTAATTCATCGTGATCTTTATTTTAGGGAAGATTTAGAGTTGATTTATTGCGCTACCTCAGCGGGCTCTATCTCTCCCTTACCATTTTGTCACGTTTCGCAAATGTCCATCCTATAATGGCATCTCTGGTAGGAGAGATTTGTTGTTCATTTGTCAAGCTGGCTGCGCGGATTAATTATTCCCCTCACTCATCCTTCGTTAAGTCGTGCCAAAGTCCATCCTACAGTCTATAGTGACCACTCCTTTAGGAAGATTTAGCCTAGTTTTCATTTTTTGAGCTCTAACAGGAACGCGCGGCAGCTCTGCAGTGTCAGCTTGCCCATGGAGCCGTAGATGCTCTCCTCCTACTCGTCACTGTGCTTCGCAAAGTGGGGAGCTCTGCAACACTTGACGTCAAGGTCGCTCTCCAGACGCTTTGCGCCACTGCTCGACCAACTCGTCGTTTTCCTTGGCCGTGGCGATCGGGTCATCGCGAGAGAAGAGGTTCAGGGCGGGCGCCTTGACCGGGCGGCCAGTGAAGATCTCATTCACCTGAAGGACAATGCAGAATAGGACCGTTGATAAACTCCGTTTCTTTGGAAATTCTTATGGAATTCTCGCTTTCCTTCATACATTAATGAATCATTATGAATTATTCTCTAAGATCCAAATTACTGCTTAGTTATGCCTTGTAATAAATAATATTCCAAAATGTTAGAAATATGTGGCTTATTGGAGACCGAGTCTCTGTGAGACTAGACCGGTCTCTGAGGAGTCATGGTGAATTGAAATGTGTTTGATTGTTTGAATACTTTTTTAAAGTCTCCTGGTTATTCTCGGTAACGTATCTGTGATGTCCCTGCAACATCTCCACCAATGAGACAAACCTTTACCCTTACATTACCAGGCCCTGACAACCCAATTGGTTTACTACACATCTTCACGCCGATGTTGACGAGAGAGAGTTCACCCTTCAAGCTCACCTTGACGATGCTATCCATGGTGTACTTGTTGTTGGTCAGCCCAAAGTAGGTCTCTGCAATCCTCTTGATGACAAACTGGTGGAAGAGTTGTTGGCGGCCTGCGAGCAGATACCCTCGTGGCTATCCCTGGAGAAAACACAATTGTCCAGGATCTGATTAACAAATGCGGTATCGCACCTACGCGAGGGCGGAAATCGCTCCTCGAAGGTGGGGGAGACATGTTTTCCCCCAAAAAGGTAACTGCTGAGCGGGGGGTAGGGCGGCGCTGGGGGATTTCCTCTCTTCCGCGGAAGGGAATTTCCCTCCCTCTGATGCATCCATCAGGTCGAGCATCTCGGCGTATACGTGGCTGCTGACGGAGAAGGCATGGACCAGGGGAGGTCATGTGTCGCCGTCCGTGACGTAATCCAGGATCTCCAGCGCGATCTTATTGACGTTGGCGGGCCAGGCGATGTCGATGAGTCACATCTTGACGACCAGCACATCGAATCTAGAAGAATTAAAAATAATGATAGCATTAAAACATGCATTACATCAACATACGAATTAACGTAGGAAAAGATAAATGAATAGTAACTGACCGGCAATAGCGACGATTGATAAAAATCTTTTAAAAGAGTTACTAAACTGAGCATTCTGTATGTAGGCTGGTAATGAATTCCAGGTTACTGGACCTAAACAACGGACTGATTTGGAAAGAGTATTAATGTATTAACTTTCCACTTGTGGAATTTTATAGACTGACGGTAATTGCACTAATGAATTTCAGTATTCAATGAAAGCATGTGCATGAGATAAGAAGGTAGAGAGTTTGAAAAGTATCTGCGCATTAAACAGGCAACTTGCATCGTATCTAACGGTCGAACAGAAGTAAAGAAGGTTACAAGCACTACAAGATATGTAACCACAGAACATTGCTTAATTCTAAGGTTGTTGATGTATAAGGGAGCATCATAACACGTATTTAGGTTTGGCCTATGTCTGAAAACAACAAATTGAGTTTTTACAATGTTTAGAGTTATTATCTATTGCACAAAAAGCAATTATAAACATGCATTAAACATGTTAAATGAACAGTCACTTTAATGACCAAAATGACAAAGCTTTCCTCAGAGACAACTAAAGCAGTGTTGTCTGTAAAATGAACGTAGTCAAATAAACTGCTCCTACAAGGAAAAAAAAACGAATTCATGAGGAATAAGAAAAAGCTGAAATGAAGCGGGGTTTCCATCCAGGAGGACCTCACGACGACGACACTGAACTGCTCCTGACGACGAGTCACCACGACAAGGTGTCAGCTGCCTTGACCATTGACGGCCGCGTCTTCGCCGCTTTACCGACAGTCGACTGAAAACGATCTTTCCAAACTATAAACAACAGCATAGCAAACAATAGCGAATGCTCAATATCAATCAATATCTTGCATGTAATCATCAGTGGATGATCATTTTCATTATATGACTTTAATCATTTTAAATGAAAGATATAGCTTTGTGATGATGGTTGCTCTGATATACTGAGCATTAAGTACGTGTATGCAGACGACGCCAGACAGCAAAACAACAATATGCATGATTTCTTTGTCTATATGCGTCTCAAAGTACGAGGAAAATTCTTTGATTGTCATGTTGTCATGTTAATACATAATCTCTTTCAAATGTATGCATGTATTTCGATTACAATGGTCACACATAAATTATGATTCAGTCTGTAGTTTGACTCTATTTGTGACCTTTCTATGATTTCACCAAAAGCATTGCAACACCTCCACAAATCCTAATATTGTATCTTTGTAATTTGAAATTGTATTGTTTTATTATTTTTTCTTTCGCTGTTATTTATTTTTTTCTTTGCCTTAGTAATTTCGAGTCATTTCGCTGTAGTTAAATTTCATATCACTACATTTGCATAACGTTAATACGCCTATAGCAGGGATGTGTTAGGAAGGAGGGACAACTCGAGCATAATATATTCAAACATCTGTATGTATACTATACATGCTATAAGCGTGCTAATGAATGTCAAAAGGATTTTATAATCACTACAATGCTTTGATGTCCCATGCGCGCCACCGACATTTAGCTGTAGTTAACTTGGAAAGCAATATCTTTAATTCCCTATTTTGTCTCTCGAAGCTGTGTTTCTTATCACAATGTTTTGCAATTTAAAGAAAGTTTAGGACAACACCACTACAGATCCTGTATTCAATACAAAAGTATTGATGTAATCCAACAGAACTGGAAAAGCGAAATAAGACTCTACATTTCTTTTGTTCTCTCTGAGAAACCGTTGCTACGCAATCCTGTTCGTTATTGTTAAAACAATTGAAAAGCACATGCTGAGACCACATAATTGTTCGGCGCTGGCAAACATAGATCCAAAGAAAGAAAGTTGTTTCATATCCTTCCATTACACATCCCTGCCTATAGTAAGGACAGCGTAGTCTTCACTGGTATTTTGTGTTCAACCCTTCCTGTATTGTATGTCATTTTTTCTCTAATTTTAGAGCACTCATTCCACTGTCACTGAATAGATAGTGCTTTTCTGAAACTGTAGTTGTTAGCAATTGTTACTTTGTCCATGAATGATACTGGAGAGACACCAATAGATAATGAGGACACTGGTTTAACCCCATGCACAAAGTGCTATTTCTACTTACCGGACGAACTAAACACTAAGATCAATACGCTTAACTATGGGTTTAGTCTGTTGCACCTGAATGCACGTAGCTTAAATCGTAACTTTGGCTCTGTAAATACTTCAATGTCATTTAGTGATGTATTAGTGAAACATGTCTACACGATAAATCGCACACAGTATTTATTTTGTTATACAAACTAGAACGGTATGGAATACTGGGTATACCGTTAAAATGGTTTCAAGATTATCTGTCAGATAGGAAACAATTTATTCAAATTAATTGTGAGCAATCTGAAGTTTTAACATTACAATGTTGTGTACCCATGGGTCAATTCTTGGTCCCCTGTTTTTTATTGTCTTTATCAATGACATCATAAATGCTTCTGCTGAGTTGTCCTATATATATATTTGCTGACGATACAAACATATTGTATGCGCACAAAGATTTCGATCAACTTATCAGTAATGTAAATAACGAATTATCCAAGCTTAAAAAAATAGTTTGATTGCAATGAATTATCTCTGAACTTATCCAAGACTAATCGCAATATTTTCAGAAGACCAAAAACTGTCATAGCTGATAATGAATGTAATATCGAGATTGGAAATTGCAAAATAAGAGTGTAAGTACAGTACAAAGTTTTGGGGAGTCATGATAGACGAACATGTCAACTGCAAAAGTTATCTCTTTGCGAAAGTTATTTCTTCGGTAGCCAAATCCATTCGGATATTATAAACTCAAAGATATTCTCCCTGAACAGGCTCTGATAATATTGTATAATTCCTTATTTCTTTCACATATATCTAATGGTAACACTGCATGGACCAAAAGCAACCGGAAGAATGTGAGTCCATAATCCGTCTAGAAAAGAAAACTGTACGATTATGTAGTGGTCTTCACTTTCTTGCTCAAACGGCTCCCCTATTTCAAAGATATAACCTACTGAAAGTGAATGATATGAATTTTCTGCAGACTACACTATTCATGTATAAACTAGAGCATGGACTCTTACCTCCTTATTTCACATCAATGTTTAAACGAAATTCCGAATTGCACCAATATGATACCCGAACTGCAAACGATTTTCATTTACGTAACCCAAAGACCATTCTACCATATAAATCAATTAAGCACTGCGGTCCAGACGTATGGTACGCTCTTTCAACAGAGACCAAAGTGTGCTCTTTATTATTTTCATTTAAATATGTTCTAAAAAAGAAGTTGCTTCTCACATATACTTGATTTTGAAATAGGTGTACCATTTCAAAGTTTGATTTCCTGTCTTCTTTTATTCGAATTATATTAATTCAGAAAGTACGACCTGTAACTAGGCTGGGAAAGAGGGAAGGGGGAAGAACAAGGAAGCGTAACCTTCGGTTATTGTAATTCATAGGTAAGATTAATTTGTCATACATATATTTTTTTTAATTATACTTTTATACATAGCAAACAAACCAACCATTTAATGCCATATACCATATCGGGCTAAATAATTTTGTCAAGCCATTGAGCGTTTAATTTCAGTCCATTTTCCAATCTACTAAACTGTGAAATACTGTATCGTGTATATAATGTATTGCACTTTGTAAAACTTAACTTCAAATGTATTGATTTTGTTACCGTTATTACCCATATTGTACAATGTACTATCTTTATATTGGAAATAAATTTTATCTTGAATCTTGAATCTTGAAAATATTATTGATGTATATTAGCAACAAAAAAGAACCAACAATCGCACCCTGTGGTACACCAGAAATTAGAAGTATGTGAGTTATAAACAATGTTTTGTTTTCTGTCAGTTTGATAGCTTTGAAACCAAAGATGTGGTATGCCCCGAATCCCGTAATAACGCAATTTTGCTAAAAGTATTGTATGCGACAGGGTATCAAATGCTTTTGATATATCCATAAAAATAGCTTTTAAATGCCTATTCAGATTTACATGATTCAGAATCTTATCGTAAAGATTGATTAAAGCAAATTCGGTAGAGCAATTCATATCACACACCAAGAAATTGTAGATACGATTGTGTATTAAAGAACTTTCCCGAATACCTTGGAAAAATGGAAGGATAGAAATTGTCTATAATTGCTACAATCTGCAGTGAGGACTTTCGTGAATATGGGTACAACGTTGGGCGATTTTCATTGTGGAGGGGAATACTTATTGACAGATTGCGTATGTATGCACACAACTTCTTGATTGTTATCGGTGATTTCAACTCCAGATTAGGCCTTGATGAAGCACCATATTCTTATCATGACCACACTAATAGAAATGGAGAACAACTACTTGACTATGAACTAGAGAATAATTTGATCATTTCAAACACTACCTTCCAGAAAAAGTCCACAAAATTATGGACATGTCAACTACCAAGCGGACATAAAGCACAACTGAAATTATATTCTCATCAGAAGAAAATGGTAAAAACAGTATCCTAGATGTAGAAGCACGTAACTCATTCTCTGGCATTGGATCAGACCACAGGATAGTTACAGCAAAAATCAGGCTTAGTCTTAGAGCTAACACTAATACAGCTCAGAAGAAGATAAGGGATGAGTGGAATAAACTAGAGTTGGACACAGACCTACAAAAAAGATACACTGTAGAAATCAGAAACAATATGCCCTGCTGTCCCTAGATGATGACAGCTGCGATAAGACAGTAAACTATAGCCACTTAATTCAGGCAAACAAGGAAGCAGCCGAGAAAGTGATTCCCAAAGTCTATAAGAAGCAACGTAGGGCAATGTGCTATATTAAACGAGTGGATAAGGCAAGGCAGGTATTAAATGAAGTAAACAAGAGACATAGAAAGGAAAACACCAGATACACTCATATTTAATTTGAAAGGCGTAATGAAAAGTTGGATGAGGCATACGATAAAGCAAATGGCGAATATCTGGAGCAGAAACTAAAGGAATTTGAAGAAGCCAATATGAACCTGAAACATCAAACGGCTTGGAAATTAATGAGGTTAGTGGAAGGAAAAAGACAAGAGGTGGTAGATTGCAAGGTAGCACAAAAGAGGAGCGGACAGGCTGCTGGTATGAGCACTTTAAAATACTTTTGGGGAACCCTTCCAATGTCATAGATGAAGATGAGGAAATCCCACAAATCTCTAGTGAGCTCCCAATCCGAACTGATGCTTTTGGCATAGAAGAATATAAGAAGGCGAAGAGGGCTGCAAAAAAGGCAAAAGTTGTGGAGAGGTTGGCATCCTACCAGAAGTCAAAGGTGCGAGATTGATGATATCATACTCAAATTCTGTAACGATGCACTTCTCAACAGAAGAACACCTAAACAATGGTCCTTACTGAATCTGGTTCCAGTGCCTAAAGCGGGGGATTTAAGCAACACATCCAATTGTAGAGGAATTAGCTAGAGCTCTCTCGTGGCAAAGACATACAACAGGATGATCCTGAACAGATTGAGACCTAATTTAGAGACAAAACTAAGACCAAATCAAAGCGGCTTTAGAGAAGGTCAATCTACTACAGAACAGATCCTTGCTTTATGAAGAATTCTAGAAGGCGTTAATGATAAGAACTTACCAGCTATCATAACCTTTATCATGTTTAGTGACTTTGCCGACGATCTTGGATACTACATCCCAAATCTCAGGAACTCCTGAACGCAGTTGAAACAGCAGCATTGAAAGTTGGATTGCATATGAATGCAAAGAAAACTCAAGTCATGGCATTCAACCAATCACATGAGATTCATATCCAAAAACAAGAAGTTCAGGACTTCAAATATCTCGGAGCCTGGGTCCAAAACACAGAAAACGACATTAAGATCCGGAAAGCCATGGCATGGAGAGCATGTAATAAGCTCAACAACATCTGGAGCTCAAAATTGCCATGGAATATTAAGAGACAATCTTCCAGGATACTGTTGAAAGTGTGCTTCTGTATGGTTCAGAAACATGGACCATTACTAACAGAACTGGCAAGTCTCTGGATGGATGTTATACCAGAATGCTGCCACAAGAACTTGATGTAAGTTGGAAGGCCCACATGAGTAAGAAAGAGCTCTATGGTGGCCTTCCCAAGAAAACAACATCTATCAGAAAGAGGCGACTACAGTTTGCAGGGCATTGCAAAAGAGGGGTGGGGAAAACTGTTAGTGATTTATTAACCTGGAACCAATTACATGGCAAACGACTACCTGGACATTCATCAATCAATTATATGATACTGGCATTACAACAGAGATGGAAGCCTGCATGCAAGAGAGGAGACTTTGGAGAGCTATCATATGAGTTTCGTCAGCAGACGGATGAGTGAGTGAGTGAGTGAGTGAGTGAGTGAGTGAGTGATATGTATGTCAAAGGTCTGCTATGTAAAGTATGTACTGTAAACTGTTTTACAACATCAACAGATGTTGTAATATCCGGGACTTTAAACCGTTACGAAAACTTTTGATAATTTGAATTACTTCTTGTTTGGGGACATGCTTAAGATATAAAGAAGTATCGAAAGCGTTATAGGCATAAATTCAGAGAAATGTAAATTGGTTGGTGGTAAAGAGTTCGACAAATTGTGCCCCACATTCACAAAGAAGTCATTAAACATATTAGCGATGCAGTATGGATTATGTATTTTAGTACCATTGTGAATGATTGGGCCAGTTTGAGTTGATGCATGTTTACCTTAAAGTTTATTTAGGAATTGCAGATTATCTTTCTCAGATTATACTGTAATTTATCAAACCTATCATGAGAATACCCTCCCTTGGAAAAACCAATAAGTGTATTGAGTTTATTGCAATATTTTGGTACTTAGTTTCGTTTTTTTTTTCAGTGTATAAGAATGCATGTGAAAAACATGTTTTGTTTTGTTTTTATTGAGTTTAAAATGACATTATTTATCCGTGGGTTTTGGACGGTGGCTAAAACATACCGGTTTTAAAGGCATCTGCAAATCATATACAGATGAGAAACGTTTTACGAAAGAATCATATGCTTTATTTACGCCACTAGTTTCAAAGACATCGGACCAATTAATGTGGCTTAAATCACGAAGAAACGATTGGATAGCGGTAGGAGTTACCTTACGTCGAAATGTTTTGGACTTGATCGATTTTCGAATTTTGTAACAGATTTCTCTGTTATTTGGAAAATCGGAAAGTGATCGCTGGCGTCAGACAAAAGAATTCCTGAAGAACTAGGATCATTAAAGGCGTTAGTAAATTATATTACCAATCAAGGTTGCACACTTTTTTGTTACACGTACGAGTTCGAAGAGGCTTTCGTCTTGGAGCTGATCATCGTCGGTTTTGAGCTCGAGGTTGTCGGAGGTGACCATGGTCTTGGTTCCAGAAGGAAGAAGCTGTTCAGGTCTCCCACCATATTGAAGACGTCGGACAACGAGGACGACAGACGAGCACGTGGACCCTGCGGTAGATGGAGTGATATGAAAACACTTTCGATTGGAGCTGAACGAATCTCGTGGTGTCATAGCATGATATTTGACACTGCCGGGCGCCATTATCCCTGACAAATAGACGGTCATTTCCCGGTGAGATAAGGGAAAAGGTGACTATGAAGACCTTTTATATGAAATTAAAACGAAGAGCAGGTATATAGCATAATATGGTATTAGAGCTGAAAAACCGGATATGTTTTTCGGTGTGACACAGGTGCTTAAGGGAATGGGTTGCCTTTCGAGAGGGTGGGGGGGGGGGGGGGTTTCAGGTCATGGCAATGTCTCATCAAAAGTAAAAAAAAAAAAAACTTTGAATCCATTTATGTCAAAGCGGTACTTGCTTGATCTCAAATGCTGTTCGACACTCAGCAAATTGTGCAACCCCTCCTCCCCCTCGTCAAGTCCATTTCTACGGCTAACCTATATCAGTCGGTTTCGTTTTGGGGGCGGCCGAATAATGACCACAACGAATGTACTGCTGCCGATTTTCATTCATGTCAATAAAAAAACAGTTATCCCATTAGTAAGCCTGTCAGCGACGAGCACGGGAATATTAATCGGGTCATGTAGACAGAGGAGAGAGAGAGAAAGAGAGAGAAAGAGAGAGAGAGAGGAAGAGAGAGAGAAAGAGAGAGGAGAGAGAGAGGGGGGGGGGAGAGAGAAGGGGAGGGTAGATGGGAAACGAGAGAAAGAGACTGATATACACAGGTGCATAAGAGAGAGAGAGAGAGAGAGAGAGAGAGAAAGAGAGAGAGAGAAGAGAGAGAGAGAGGGGGAGAGAATGGGGAGGGTAGATGGGGAACGAGAGAAATAGACAGATATACACATGTGTATAAGAAAGAGAGAAAGAGAGAGAAAGAGAGAGAGAGAGAGAAAGATAGAGAGAGAAAGGGAGAGAGAGAAAGATAGAGATAGAGAGAGAGAGGGAGAGGGAGTGAGAAGGGGGAGGGTAGATGGGGAACGAGAGAAAGAGACAGATATACACAGGTGTATAAGAATGAGAGAGAGAAAGAGAGCCGTGTTTCATTCGGATGATGATGTGGAAACATAATTATATGAGTGTACTTACAATACAGCACAGCTCGGTTGATATGTTCAGGCGATTTATATTGAGCAAGATTATATACAAATCTGACACGAATATTGTCACAGTAAAATGTGTTAGATCACGTGTAATCACAGTTGCATTACATAACTCTTGTCGGTTTTCAGCTCCAGGTTGTCGGGGATGACTGTGGTGTTGCGTTCCAGGAGGGAGAAGCTGTCCAGGCCTCCCACCATATTGAAGACGTCGGACGAGGAGGAAGACAGACGAGCACGTGGACCCTGCGGTAGATGGAGTGATAAGAAAACACTTGCGATTGGAATTCAACGGATTTCGTGGTGGCATATAATGATATTTGATTTGGTGTTGCCCTTAATTTTCTTGAAAATTGCATAATAAACACAGCTTCGAGAGACAAAATAAGGAATTAAAGATATTTCTTTCCAAGTTGACAGCAGCTAAATATCGGTGCTGTGCAAAGGACATCAAAGCATTGTAGTAATTGTGGAATGTCGTAATGTATTCACAACTATCCCCCTAACTGACGCGTTTATTAGTTCTACCTGTATTATTCGTGATTCATGATCAATGGATGGAACGCACTTTGAATCTATTAGTTGTTGCTACTCGACAAACCTCGGGCAAGCTTTTGGGTAACCATTGGTAGCGTATTATTCTCTCTCTTTCTCTCTTCTGCCTTTTTTCCTTTCTTTGCTGTCTCCCACTTAATATCCTACCCTATCCCACTCATGATGTCTCTTCTCTCTCATATTTAATCCTAAACTCTTCTAGATCGACCCCCCCCCCCCCCTCACTCACACATACTCCGAGCTATACACACATCCCAATCACTGCAGTGCATAGTGATACGCACTTGGTAATGTAAAAACATAGGTATCATGTTACAACATAAAAACAATAAGGCAAATTCTCAAGTTTTTCTAAGCATGCTTACCATGTGCCCATAGAGAGTGGCCGTACCCTTGTAGTACAAATCGTACACGATCAAGACCAAAACGGGAAGAAAGTGTTTCCTGCGGAGTCAAACACGATTGGATTTATTGCGCCTCAAATCGAACTGAAACAAATCCGCTCAAAATAAATAAAAAAAGAAAGATGAGGGATGTTGCAGCAAAAAAGGTAGATCGCCGAGTCTCCTTTTTGCGTGTGCATGTACGTTCAATAAGAATGATAAGCGCAACGCACTGAAATCTCCGCTGTAGCACGTAGCGCTCAACGCTGTATGATGTACGGGGATTTAAAACACGCCCAGTCTGTGGAATGTGAAATTCTCTTAGCATTGTATAGAACGCGAATAGACCGTTTTTGTTACGTACGCAGACTTTATTCACGTCGTTCAAACAATTCGTTACTAATGGCAACTGAGGTTTGTCCGTGGAGCAACAATTATTAAGATTCAAAGTGCATTCCATCCACTGAATATGAATGACTAGATAGAGGTGAATGCAATAAAACGTTGCTACCCAGTTAGGGGGAAATTCGTGAATACATTACGAAACAGTCTACTGTTATTTCATTTGAGCGGGAATGTTGATTTGCATATGATTACATAACACGTTATTGTTGCTATGTTAGGTGGAAGGGAGCTTTTGGGTTAGCCTCCAGTCGCGGTCATCACACCATATATACAGGGCAGTAACATATTTTGTTCTTTTCCACAAGCCTTCTATAATTACGGATATTTATAAACCCATATTTTTAGCGGGTAAAACAGTTCATTTCTGTACAAATGACGGATAGGGTTAGATAAAAATATAAGTTGACTTTGGAGTTAATTTCTTCATTTGCTCGATCGCCTTAATGGGGTCAGATAGGAATTTTCCTTACTAGGTTCTCAAGGTCCATTATTTTGCGCGCTTATGTAAGCAAAATCGTATAGTTATCCAGTTGAATGATAACTCATTTTCTAAAATTCAATATTACTGTGGTTATCGTTTCACAATCAAAATTATAAAGGAAATTCACACGTGGTCAGTCAGTGTAATCGATACGACCAAGATCTCAAATACTGATGTTTCATGAATATACAAGCATTCCACATGTTATACATGAGAGCAATGTTCTTCAGAATGTGTAATTTGACGATTACTAATATAGTCTTAATAATTCATATCAACATGCAAGCTAGCGTACATCTAGGTTCATATCAGGTTATGTTAGACGCCAGTTGTTGCTTTATATGTCTTCAATGTGTCGATCATTATTTTTGTTGAGAATGATTTGTTTTTGAGGTGTCGGTGACCGTGCCCTCCCTAGTGTAAAACATTTATTAAACAAATTGATTACAAACAATTTTGTTTGATTTTGTTTGTGTGAAGAAAGGAGACTGAAATGACATGACAGTGCAGAAGGACGCATTGTTATCAGTCAGAGCCCTTCTCCGTTATCGGAGAATGAACAAGTTCTCCGAAAATGGAGAATATGTCGCAATCATCGAGCCTCCCTCGGTTCACCTACTTTCGCCTACGCGTGCAAAGTGAATGGCAAACCGCGACTGTTAACCAAATAAATGATTTGAAAAAATCATATTAAAAATGCCACCGGTTAGATTATCGTGTAAGGAAATTATGTTAACCAAACAGTATTAAGGTTTCATCACGAAAAATTAAAAGATGATCTATCCGGTGGAACTTTTGTTATTGGCAAAATGAATCCGTACCCGAGCATTCAATTTTCAAATTGTGATGCAGATAGCCTAATTCAATACGTCGGGATTATTATTCGTCAAACACGTACAATACACATACGCATTTACCGTAGCGGTGCATGCGCTATGCACACCAGCGCACTCACCCAAGCTAGCATCGCAATCCTACTTGATCGTTAGCGGTTATTCAGTTTTCTTTGTATTATCGCTTTAGCTACAGTCCTATTGGAAATATGATCCATTATTTTATGATGTTTTCATAACATGAAAACATCAGTTGATGGGAAATATTCTTCAGTGAACAAGTGCTGCAATCGATCGCACAGAGTCTGCACGTACACAGTTGAGGAAAACACATCTGCAGCGGAATCCAAAGGAACAGCTACCGGGGAGCGCCGGGTTGCTGTCTCTGTCAGCTCCGCTTGCGCCGCTTGCGCCGCTTGCGCCGCTTGCTTGCAGCTAAACTTCGTAGCTTTATCTAAATTGCCCGCTCCAAGCAAAAGTGAGTTATCGAGGAAAACCCTGGTTTCTGAAAGCAGCCCAAAAGCGGCACCATTCCTATTTTGTATGTGAGGCTTGCTGCAAGCATTTCAGTCGTGTTGTGATAGGGACTTCGGCTTCAAACTCGCAGCGCGCACACATAGTTTTCGATTTCGAATAGTACAGGCAGCCTGGAAGGAGAATACGATCTAACGCCTCAATGCGAGCCGTTCGCATCGAATTATTTACGCATCACCGAATATACTCCGATAATGGATAATACTGTACATGTAGTGGATTCGCCGTTTCGGGCGAAGGGACGTAGCTGGTTATGTTTATAAACGAAACGGTAGCCAGGGATGTGTTAGGAGGGAGGGACAACTCAAGCATAATATATTCAAACATCTGTATGGATACTAAAGCGTGCTAATGAATGTCAAAAGCATTCCACAATCACTACAATGCTTTGATGTCCCATGCGCGGCACCGACATTTAGCTGCTGTCAACTTGGAAAGCAATATCTTTAATTCATTGGTTTGTCTCTGGAAGCTATATTTCTTATCACATTTTTGTGCAATTTTCAAGAAAGTTACGCGCAACACCACTAAAGATCCTGTATTCGGTTTTCTTCTAAATGATTGTTGAATGATGCACAAACGGAGATATAAGATAATATTCTTACTTACACAATTAACAAATTTCTTCACTTTCCGCAGATTTCCGCTAACGTAGGATTCAATTATTATCAAAATTATATCTTAAGCTGTTTATTTTCATTAACAGAGTTTGCGTGCATTTCCGTGCAACTGAGATATTGTAGTAAAAAAACTGTTTATTTTTTTTCGCTGATATCTCTTTTCCTCACAGAAGTATTGATGTAATCCAACAGAACTGGACAAGCGGAACAAGACTCTACATTTCTTTTGTTCTTTCTGAGAAACCTTTGCTACGCACTCCTGTTCGCTATTATTAAAACACCTGTAAAGCACATGCTGAGAATACATTTTTTTCGGCGGTGCCACGCATGGGTTCAAAGAAAGAAAGTTGTTTCACATCCTTCTATAGCACATCCCTGACGGTAGCGTTCCAGCCGGTGCAGTGAAATTGGCTGAAAGCAGAAATCGTTGCCGATCAACGGATCATATGCGTACTTCAGAGAATCTCATTTCCCTTCGTGGTGTGTGCTGTTGTTAATGTATACGACAGGTGGATACATTCATTGTGTGGGTAATGATTTTACCGTATCCTAGTTAGAACCAATTATGTTTAAGCACATGGAGTGCCAGCAGCAGTTTAATTAATGCAGATTCATTGTACGCTCCTTCTTATCACAAACTAATGCCTTACAAAGATTTCCTCTTTGATCTCCCATGTTCAAAGCCGCCGATTCGCTGGATGATCTTTGCCTGAATTTGCCGTATAAACAAAATTGGATGCCCAGAAGAATTTGGGGGAAATATCCTCACCCCATTATGCTTGCGCAGTTGTGCCATACCTACGATGCATCTATAAAGATTCAATCGAGGAATATTATTAGAATATGGCAAAAAAAAAACTCTCAACGAGTTATCAAGTTGCAGTATAAAAGTTTCAATTTCACAATATTCCGCATGATGTTCCAATAAAAGATTACATTGAACGTTACCATGGTTACTTTCAGATATTTTCCTTTCAGACAGGTACCATGAAAAACGTGCCCAGCTGCCCCGAAGCTAGTATTTTCATCTCAAAAAGGTTCAAACTTCGTTTTCGCTTGTTCTAATTAACTATATAACAAGTTCTTGCTGAGAGCATTAATAGTTCAGCCATGAAAGTTAAAATGTAGAAATGCAGGTAAACGTGACGCAATCGCGGTTGCACCATATTGTTTCGAGCAGCTGCTTTAATATACGAGGCGGCTTCGAAGCTGGTAGAAAGAATTTCTGCGAGCTGTATCTCCAGCTCGCCTAGTACCTCCTAGTCCAGCGACAGAGTTGGACATTTTGACGTAATTGTTAACTTTTGTGTAATAACACTAAAATTGGCACTCAGTGACATCCATATCACAGTGATTCAAGGTAGAAAAGGGCGAATTACACAATGTGGAAGCTGTAGTCTAACATAAAGAAAAATCCTGTCCCTCAATACATTTAATATTTTGCATACTTACTCATTCAATATCCTTCCATCTTGACAACCTCTAAACTCCATTCATCTTTGCAGCAACTTATTTGAAAGTAGCCCCTTTTCCGTGGCATCCACATCACAGCAATTCAAGGTAGAAAAACGCCAATTACGTATTGTCAAGCTAAACCCGAACATACAAATTAATCCTGTCCCGCAATACATTATTCATTTTGCATAATTTATGATCATTCCATCATGACAGCTCTAGATATCCATTCATATTCGCCGCATTTTTTTGTAAAAGTCGCCCCTTTTCCGTGACATCCACATCACAGTAATTCAAGGTAGAAAAACGCCAATTACGTATTGTCAAGCAAGAAACCCGAACATAAAAATTATCCAGACCTGTTCCACAGTAGGGATGAGTCGCACGGTGCCAAGAACCTTGGGAAGAAGGTGACCAAGGTGAGAACCTCCTTAAATATCTATAATGTTGTCATTTATCCTCTTCAAGTTGCTTAAAAGTACAATGGAAAATGAACATGTTTTGTCTCGATTACTATGACATACACGCCCTTTCCGAAATGATGCTCAAATAAAATGTGAGTTTTAGTTGGGAAGCTCATTGATATTGGCTATTAAAAGTTGATAAACTGCAATTGAGATGGCATGTTTGAAGTCATGTGCGTGGAATGCGTTACTTTTATTAGGTGGTCTGTCGTGCACCGACAGATCACCTTCTAATTTCGTTAGAATTTTCTTTCTTTATCATTTTTATTACTTGTTGTTATTATTTCTCATTTATTTTTATTTCTTTGTTATTAATTTTTATTCCATGCCCCCACTTTTTTGTGGCAGCTATATCTCAACAATGCACATCTCATGTTTTATCGTATTTTGACCATGTTTAGGTATACATGTAGGTATACGTGTCATGACATAATCGGGACGTCATTTACGAGTGATTTAATGAAAATCTAAGTGGTATATCTGTAGAACTGATTGTCTGTAGCTAATGAAAAGTGACGTGCATAACATCAATAATAAAACAAATAATCTGAATGAATGAAAAAGCGCGTACGTGTACGTTAGTGCAATAACGCGCGCGCAAAATTTCAAAATGCTCCAAATGCACTCAAAATTGTACTGCATACGTTTCAGACCATTTAAGTTTTTCAAAAATTTCCGCGCGTTCGCGCGTTTTTCCGTGCGCAACGTGAACGGAACTTCAAAATTCTGTTTTTTTACTGTTTCCATGTTGCTGACACTACATAAAACACATCCTGCAATTTTGAACCATTTCCATGCAAACAAGGTCGTGCGGGTGCGTCAAAGTTGAAAGTCTGACCGTGCGTCAATACGTTTTCGTGTGCAAATATTGCAAACAACATGACTATCTTCAGTCGGCCCTCTTTAGAATGGCTAGTGACCCCCAATTTTTTTTTAATATTCTGAAAGAGTATAAAATGTAGATGTGATTTCATGTGTCATTGTACCTTTAAATCCATTGTGACGTTATTATATTGCCATATGAAAATGAAAAATGACTTTTCATGTATGACGTCATAATGTTTTTACCAGTATCTCAGTACTCCTTAATCAATTTTCACCCAAATTTTAGTATGTTGTGCCTAAGACATTGTTCTATGGTAGAGTTGCCTTCATTTTTCACTTTTATTACGTCTTCAAGGTGTAAATGTGATTGTAGGCATTAATGTAAAAATCGGGCGTTTGTACGTGTAATGTCAATGGGAGGGTCCAAATTTTTGAAAAACTTGAAATGGTCTGAAACGTATGTAGAACAATTTTGAGTGCATTTGGAGCAATAAAATCATGAAATGACATGACAATCTTTTAGGAGCTGTATCTCGCCTATGTTTTGATCTTTTACTCTCAAATTGTAGTATATTGTAACTGATTCTAGTAGCTTTGGGGGAAAAGGTCTTCATTTTTTGTCAGATGTCGGGATCATGGCAAAATTTCAGCTTGAATATCGATTTCTGAATCATTCTTGCCCCTGCTGTGCATTACGTTTTAAGTGAGTGGGAAGATGGGTTGATGAATTGGTTAAGGGGCCGTCTTAAGAACAAACGACCCTGGTTCTATTCCTTGTACGTGCGGGAAAGGTCAGTTTTTCATTCCTTTTGCAATGTTCTTTCCCACTGTTTCCTCTTGCCCCTCAAATATGTTGTTAGCACATACATGTATTGTGATCATTTAGGCAAGTCTCTATTCGTTGGAGGTGTGCTATGGGCTTTCTTGAGCGTTGCCTGTGATTTATATTGAATAGATGGTCACCGTGCAGCTTACCAGTCCATGTCTGTGCACGAATTTGTCAATACAGACCACCTTTAAGGTCCCCTGACATGAAAATGTATGTTGACTTCTGTTGATGCAACTTGATATATAACAGAATCACTAACTGTTCAATGGAAATATGTGTCCTTTATTTTAAGATATTTTAAAATATGTTACTATGAAATTTGGGTATGCTGTAGCTGAGTCTAATAGCTTACGGGGACGTTGTCTTCATTTTTAATCAGATCGGGATCATGGTGAAATTTCAGCTTGCATGTCGATTTCTAAGTCATTCTAGCCCCTGCTGGGCATTACGTGTCAGTGAATGGGAAGATTTGTGGCTCAATGGGTAAGGCGTTTTTTTAAAGGGCCCCTGTCATCAAAATGTATGCTGACTTCTGTTGATGCAACTTAATATGTATAAAACAAAATCACTAACTCTTCAATGGAAATATGTGTCCTATATTTTAAAATAATTTTTCTATATTTTTTCTCAGCACTGATAAGCTCCGCCTCCAAAATATCCTCCAACTCAAGATTCCCCCTGTGACATCATCAAAGGTATAAATTAGCAGGAAAACAGATATAATGCATAAACTAAACATTGCAATGACTACCTGCAAGTCCTTATAATAGCATCACATAGCTCGCATATTTCTGACATAGGGAAACGATTATTCCCACATGAAAGGTTGTTAGATTTCTACCTTTGATGATGTCACAGGGGGAATCTTGAGTTGGAGGATATTTTGGTGGCGGGGCTTATCAGTGCTGAGAAAAAATAAAGAAAAATTATTTTAAAATATAGGACACATACTTCTATTGAACAGTTAGTGATTTTGTTATGTACATATTATTTTGATGCATCAACATAAGTCGACATACATGTACATTTTGATGACAGGGGACTTTTAAGGTCTCGAGGCCCACGGTTCGATTCCTAAAAGTAGGTAGGGTCAATTTTTTTTCCCTTTTGCAATGTTTATTTTGCCACCTTCTTCTGCACTATCCCTCACTTTGTCATTATCTTTGAGATTTTCTTTCACATTTTTTTTCTCTCACCCCTTTATCTTACATGACTATTAATTAGATGTTGTTAGCATTTATATACATGTTACCATTTAGGCAAGTCTCTGAAATGTTTTTGTATCATAGGTGAACTATGAGCTTTCTTGGGCGATGTCTCTGATTTCTTATGGATAAATGGTGTTACAATTAAAGGTCCATAGTGTCACCGTGCAATTACCGGTCCATAACTGCGCATGAATTTTTGAAATGTTATTAGCACATACATAATGTGACCATTTGAAAAGTCTCTAAAATGTTAGTATGTTGTAGGTGTGCTATGACCTTTATTGAGCGTAACCTCTGTTTTTTTATTGATAGATGGTCACCGTGTATTTACTAGCCCATGTCTGTGCACGAATTTGACAATACAGACCACCTTATACTTGTCCACAAGTATGTATAGTTTACAATTAATTTTTGTATTTTTTTCAACGTGAGGACAGTAAATTACTTGTACTTCTGTAGAAATAATGTTTATGCAATTTGATAAACGATGTAATATGTCGATGATTAGTATTACACATAAATATATGTATGTTTGAACCATGAAAGCAAACGCACAAACCATAATGGCTTCACTCTGTAGAATTAAACGTATTTCTATAGGCTCATTATCCCACGTGCAATTAACTTCTCCTACACTCGTAGGATCGCACAAATTTGCGTGTTTCAAAACAGCTTTCCGAACCCCATCATCAAAACACCTTTGCGTATATCAACTCCCTGAAACGCGTTTAAAACAATTAAACGCCTTTAGAAACCTTAAAAGGTTCTCTTTTTTTTTGAGGTGCGCTTTTAAAAGATTACTTCACGTGTGCACTGTTTATATCTGTTATTTGTGTGCATCACACATGCAACTCTGACAAGTGTTTGTTTATGGCTAGGTGTTGATGGATGAAAAATCGTAGCAAGAACATAGACGGTACTCATTCTTACACCGTAGGCTATGAACAGTATAAGAGTACCGATGTGTGACGTCATATGAACATTTTGTCAAGACATTTGGCTCTAATTTAAGAGGGTAGAGCAAACAGCAATGATCAGAGCGGGGACTCTCACTGGGAGTGCCCAAATACTAGCTCACTAGACAATGTCGGACCAGTGACATTCTCACTTGAGTGATGTTGCTTAGAACCAGAAGCCGACGTAACATTGGATATGACGACACCAGGTCGGTACTCTGTATACACTGCAAATTGATTGCACCTAAATATTTGAATATGGATGGGTGTTGTCCTGTTTATTGCGATATCCAACACTGATATAACATAGTATGATCGCCATACTGTACATAAATACATACACTAGGTACTTGAAATAACATCAAAATACTGATAACATATATCTTTGTCCCTATCGCAAACATAACAACATAATTGCTAACAAGATATAGGCGAGATTATTAAATACTAATAGTGTATTCGACAAAATGAGATAAACTCGATAACTGAGAATAGCATGGTTATGACATATATATTTCTTCGGTATAAGTTCTAAATACTGATAATTTATTCGACAAAATGAAATAAAATTACTGCATAACTGAGAATATCATGATCATCACCCATGATATCTTAATAACGAGTCAATATACATTAATGCCTTGATGCACTGACCATGGAGTTTCTCACCTGTGACCAGCCAAAAGTATTTAATATTACAACTGCACTGTACATTAGTTGCGTATCAGTGAAGCTCGCTTCATTCATCCTTGGGCGTGTTTATCATCTTTTCAGAATTTGAAACGCGTTTCCAAAGGCCTTTACGAACGCGTTTAAAAAAAACCCGGTGCGTTTATCAACTCAATCGCCCAAATTGAAAACCGGCCTTGTCACTGCGCAGCTCTACTGCACCATTAAACGTGCACTGTAGTACAATAGTGTGTGATCGATGTGTTTACTTGGCGTGGCGCGCGTGTTTTCAGAAATCGGAAGCACGTGGTTTAAAGTCGTTTCAAAACAGCTTTGCGTTTATCTCGCTTCTCTAAATGAGTAGGATCGCACAAATTTGCGTGTTTCAAAACAGCTTTCCGAACCCCATAATCAAAACACCTTTGCGTATATCAAGTCCCTGAAACGCGTTAAAAAAATTAAACGCGTTTGGAAACCTTAATTCTACCCAAAAAAAGGAGTTGATAAACACGCCCATTGATGAAACCTACCTTCAAAGACCACTGTATTTAGATATCCCAAATATCTGTAAAGACCATTTACCTCAATGCCCTTTAGTGTAGCTTACATGTAATTGCACATGTCATTTAAGACCATTCCTTCTGTTTTATAGGGGTTGTCTTTGGAAAATTACACGCACAACATGGTAAGGTTACTTCGATTAATTTCCACCCTGCCCCTTCTCTCTTCTCTCCTTTCGAGTTGAGCTTACATTACTTGAGATTTTTTTTTTCAAACCTGCGTGGATAAATGATTTCTCTTAACTCTTTCTGTTCCATGCAAACTGCCTCTCCATGGCATTCGTGTGCACCAATTGTCGGAAAGTGCCTCAGTGGCGGATAAAGAGTTGATTCATGTAATATTGTTGGAAAGTGTTTTGGGGGCAAACTCTTGCCCAACTCTCCTGTATCAATGGGCCTGTGGGACCGAGGGAAGGGGTTTCCTTGGCATGCTTGGGCGCACTCTTGCTGCCCAACTTCTCCGGATTAAGGAGCCTATATCTAGGCCTGGGGGAAGGGGTTCCTGCATCGAACCACTCCGTCAGCGAAACACCGGCAGGTGAGAGAACCCTTCAGGAAGCTCGTGTTCACCTGCAAAAAAGGAGAAATATAAGCAATAACTTTGAGTAATATGGAATTGTTGATATGCATGTAGATTCAGTCTCTATGACATGAAAGTACCATGCAAATGCGTTTATTAAGAAGAAATGTGCAGTGGAAATGTTCGTTGGATGGTGGGTTGGCATGTTCGCTGATTGGTTGGTTGGCTAATTGGGTGGTTGGTTTGTTGGTTGGTTGGCCGGTTGGTTGATTGGTTGGTTGGTCTGTTGATTGTTTGCCATTTTGGCTGATTGGTTGGTTAGTTGAGTGCTTGGTTGGTTGTTTGTTTGCTTGGTTGGTTGCTTGGTCGGTCTGTAAAATGTTTGGCATTTTGGCTGATTGGTTGGTTAGTTGAGTGCTTGGTTGGTTGGCTGGTTGCTTGGTTACTTGGTTGGTTGCTTGGTTGGCTGATTGGTTGGTTGGTTGGTTGGTTGGTTGGTTAGTTGGTAGGTAGGTCAATTGGTTGGCTCGGTGATTGATTGGTTATTGATTGATTATTGATTGATTGATTGATTGATTGGTTGGTTGCTCGATGAATGGTTGTTCGTTGGTTGGTTTGTCGGTTGGTTGGTTGGTCGGTTGATTTGTTGATTGGTTGGTTGGTTGGCTGGCTGGCTGGTTGGTAGGTGGGTGGATTGTTCTGTTGGTTAGTTGGTTGGTTGGTTGGGTGGTTGGTTGGTTACGTGCTTTGATTGATTTGATTGAATGAATGATTGATTAATCGATTGGTTGAATCGTTGATCCGATGACCCCGGCTGCTCGGTTGATTTATGGTTGATCACTTTGTTTCTCTCTTGTCTTCCTCCTTTTTCTTGTTCTCAGTTAGCGAAAAATGGCCCTGTCTTATAAAAAAAAATGCGATTGATCGTAACATGACCTGCGATTGGTATCAATGGTAACTCTGTACATTAGAGATAGGAGATTCGACTTGTGATCGATTCTGATCAATCGCATTTTTTTTTCAAAACGGGGCCAAGGTGATAATCCCTTACCTGTAAGGCTTCGTTCTCGTAAGTGCAAGTCCTGGTCCGCTTGCTCCTCTTGCAGGCCTTCTTCTTCACACACACATCGGAGTAACCGTCCAAAAGATACTGGCCGGCAGGACACGCCCACCCGCTCACGCACATGCGCACACAGGGGCGCGTCCCAGTGCGCATCTCTCTGTGGACTTCTGCGCATGTGTATGAGCGGCAGGGCGACAGACAGCGCTGGAACTTGAGGTCGCTCGTGATTGGACATTCCTGGGGTGGGCGGGAATTACCTGGTGGGTGGAGGAAGACAGCCAATCAATGCCGAGTCTGATAACATTTATAAGTTGATTTTTCTTTCTCTCTCTTTGTCCCCCTTTTCGTCATGTCTTTAATTTGGTTTGTTTTCTCTCTTTTTTTGGAAGGGGGGGGGGGGGCTTTTCTTTCTCTTCCTCCTCTATTTCTCCTCATCTTCCGATTATTCGTCTTCGTTTTGATTTTCTTCTTTTTCTTTGCTTTCTCCCTGCTCCATCTCTTCTACATCTCTGTCATTCTTCAATTTTCTTCTCCTCATTATTTCAATGTGTCTCTTCTTCTTTTTCCTCCTTTCGTATCTCTTTTCCATCTCTCTTCCTCCTCCCTCCCTCTTTCTCCACCTTTCTTTCATCTTATTACCTTCTATCATTCTGTTTTTTTCCCTTCTTCCCCTCCTAAAATACCCGTTGACACTAGTACGTAGCTGGACGAATGACTAAACCACAATACGAAAACTAAGTCACTCAACCAAGCGTAATTAAGCCGACATTTTTGCTGATAGTCTTATCTCACGTTTTGTCGTTTGGAAGTGAGATTTCGGATCACGGTCGTATAGTGCATTCACTGCTAGGTGACGTCATTATCTATAGTACTACTGAAAGGATGTTTGCTTGCTGATTAATTATCATGCACCTGTCGGACACAACTATTAACTCATCAAATGCCAAATCAAAATCAATAACTCATGGAACCGTATTTGACATGCATTAATTGCACCCGAACGTTTAACATACCCATATCAATATAGCGTATTAACATGAGAATGGTGTACCGCAGAATGAGACATTTAGAGTTTTCATCCATCGTCAAGTCACATCAACGCGTAACGAGTTTATACTGCACTTGAACAACTGGTACACTTAAACCCATACTTTTTACCTGCAATCGCACTACCACTAGAAACATCATACTTAAGATTGGTGAAACAATCTTTAATAATTTTCTTACCTGTAATCGGCATCTCAAAGTTCTGGACATCTTGGTAACCGCTCGATATGGCTACCAGGGCAAAAAGAAGCAATGCCGGGATAATACCCGACGCCATGTTCCGTCCAACCTGTCTATTTCTTAAGCGCCGCACGTTTTTGACGCATAACCTCACGTACCACTGACAGCAGGTTGGGGTTGTTGATGGTTTGTGGTAGACGCAGAAGTCACGATGCTCACTGGTAAGCGTATAGAGGAGAAAGAGAGAGAGAGAGGGGGGGGGGGGGGTAGGGAGTGAGAGTGAGAGTGAGAGAGAGAGGGAGAGAGAGAGAGAGAGAGAGAGAGAGAGAGAGAGAGACCTCCAAGCGGATATCACCATCCTTCCGACCTCCATTTTGCTGATAAGAAACTGTTAGTTGAGTGGAAAAGCCCTTTTTGTTTCAGTCCACCCTCTAATTACCCGAGACTTTTAATAGTCAACAATCATTTGTAGTAAAACACCTTCAGCCTTAATACTACTTCACAAAAACAAAGAAAAATATACGAGACCTCAGGGCGCCTAAGGTTAGCCCTCGCAATGAAAAAATAAGCCTCCCAAAATTAAGACAAGTGCCCCTGTGAAGAAAATAAAATCGTTAGAGAGAATTTTACAAAACATAGTCTTAATTTTTTTTTATGACAGTACTACTAGAAAGAAGAATATGCGTGTCTACAAATACGAGACTTCTGCACGAGCTTCGAAATATGTTGGTTAGCTTATTTAATTCAATTATATAAACTATTTGATTTAAATAAAATCCGAAATTAAGTCAGAGAGACAGACATGGAAAAGAGCAAAGAAATCATTTGAAACCTGATCTAGCTACCAACGGAATAAAAAGTACCACCACCTGTCTAGAAAGACCGGGTTTTTAACACTTTCCGTGATTGATCATTGTTCTTATTTAAACCAGCATCAAATTAGCCTTTAGCCAATGCATTCGGCGCTTTTATTTCCCAAAATGTGCCGAACGAGTCTACATGTACATAAGACTATCATGCGAGGAACGAGTGTGCATCCATAACTGCCAAGGCAGCTCGCTCGCGCGATCACTACCGTAAACGCACACTGCTTTAGTCTTTTTTCAAACCTTGTTCGGCGAGCGAGGACTCGACCAAAGGCTAGCATCAAATCGACTTCAACGTTAAGACCACGTTATTATAAAGGAGGTATCTTGGGCGGTCTCTATGTACATGTTTCATTGTAGGCCTAATCACTAGCTTTAACATCTTTCCTGAGCATCTTAATTACTGCATAGGTGTGTATTGTATCAAATACTAGGTGTTAAAAACAAATTTCGACACTTTTCAAATCTGATTAAAAGTCAGTTTCATCTCAAATCAAGCTAAAATTGAAAGATTAAACAATCAAGGAATGTCAATTTTTTAACATTTCATCGATCACCTTTCTTGCAATAATCCTTGGAATACTTTAATGAGATTTTCACTTTTGTGTGTATGAGATCATTAATTCAGAACACAACAATGAAGATTGTGTATTACACATGTCAATCCACTAGCAACTGCCATCACAGTGTGATTAATAATGCACGATGCTTCATGCAAAATAGAAGTTGCGGGTTGGCATGTGTGATGCACAATGACCATTGTTTTGTCATCAATCAATCATCTGATATACACAAATTTCCAAATTTCCCCCAATGTGAATTAAATATTCCAAGGATTATTACAAGAAAAGTAATCGATGAAATGTAGCAAAACCTGTCTCCAAAGAAATTGGCATCCCTTGATATTATGATGTGTAAATTTCAGCTTGATGTGAGTTCAAAACGATTTTTAATCTTTTTTCAAAACTGTCAAAAGGTTTTCTTTAATACCTAGTTGTGTGAATGAAATCAGCCGTCCGTTTGTTATCGTTGTGAAGACATGTCGGCATGAGAACTACACAAACAAAAAGAAAATGTCTAGCATCCGGTCAAGTGAAATATGTCCAGCCTGTGATCAATACATTTTCAAAGGCTACTGAACGTTTTATTGTTGTTGGCCTGGTTGTCTTCAAAGTCCCTTGTCATCCGTTAACGACACATTATTTCCGCAGTATCCGGGACCTCGGAAATAGTGGGTGCAATATCCACCTCACACATATCGCATACACACTTCAAAATACACGCAAACACACACACGCATGCATATCGTTTTATTATATATATATACAGACAGACACACATTCACACACACTCACACACACACACACACACGCACACACACAAACACACAGACACACACGCACGCGCGCTTGTATGCAAACATAAAGGCCCGGTCACACCGCCCGAACTTTGTTGGAGCGTTCTTTGAACGGAAGGGAGTGGGGGACGAATTTCGACACTTTCGGAGCGGTAGGAGGGACCATCAATGGTGACCGAGCGTATACAGCGTTGCCTTAACGGGGGCCAACTTCTGTTAGACGGTGGTGAACGGCAACGAGCGGTGACGATTGTTTTTCTTCACCGCTCCAGGAACGCTCCAGCAAAGTTCTGGCGGTGTGACCGGGCCTTAAAGGGCCCCTGTCATCAAAATATACGTTGACTTCTGTTGATGCAACTTAATATGTATATAACAAAATCACTAACTCTTCAATGGAAATATGTGTCCTATATTTTAAAATAATTTTTCTCTATTTTTTCTCAGCACTGATAAGCCCCGCCTCCAAAATATCCTCCAACTCAAGATTCCCCCTGTGACATCATCAAAGTTAGAAATTAGCAGGATAATAGACATAATTTATGCACAAACTAAGCATTGCAATGACTACCTGCAAGTGCTTATAATAACATCACATAGCTAGCACATTTCTGACATAAGGAAACGATCATTCCCACATGAAAGGTTGTTAGATGGTATTGTGTGAAGACATGTGATGATCTTGTGGGCAGGTGGGGGTAGTCATTGCAATGTTTAGTTTGTGCATAAACTCTGCTTATTATCCTGCTAATTTCTACCTTTGATGATGTCACAGGGGGAATCTTGAGTTGGAGGATATTTTGGAGGCGGGGCTTATGAGTGCTGAGAAAAAATAAAGAAAAATTATTTTAAAATATAGGACACATATTTCTATTGAACAGTAAGTGATTTTGTTATGTACATATTATGTAGCATCAATAGAAGTCAACACACATTTTGATGACAGGGGACCTTTAAGTGTAAGGATTTAGAGACCGAAAGGGAAAAGACCGTTTTCGCATGGTTTTCGCAGCTTTCTCCCTAACTGCATGCGTAGTAACGCGTTATTGCGATCTTCCTCCGAGAAAATTGGCAAAATTTAACCAAGGTAAGCCATTTTGTTCGTAAAATTTTGCTTTGATATCAACACCCAACTTTAACTGAATAATGTGGTGTATTCAGATAGTTAAGCTATGGTCACAACCCAAAAAAGTAGCATGCTCGGCGGCCGGGCAGCGAGTTTTTTTATATTCCAATATCGCTCGGGCACTGAGCGGCGTCAGCCCGCGCAGCGCCGGGCACCGCTTGTTTTTATGGCATCGCTCGGTCGCCGCTGAAGTCGTTAAATTGTAATCAATTACATTTAAAATTGGCTGCTATTGATTCTTGACGATTGATTCTGAAGGTAGATGGCAATTCTCTCGCTCTAAGACAGGGCCCAGCACCTGAATTTAAATACCCTTTGGTCAGTGCAGCGCGCTATGAAAACCGCTCCTAAACGGTCAAAGGAGAATTAAGCCCAATACTTATTAGTTAGGCGTACCCCGGATGCTCGACGCAACAATGGGACGTTGATACAGATCGCATCGGGCGGTAAGAAGTTACAGACAAAGGGCAAAGATGGCGAATGATATCTACGTAGCAATAAACGTAAAAGGAGACAGACAGAAACGATCATAGATAGCATTTGCCGAGTACAGGACCCCGTTGCATGAAACTTACCATTGATGGTAACTTTGCTATTAAAAGCAACTTCTGTGGACACCTTTAATTTGATTGACTGTCCAGCGATGTTACCATGGTAGTTACCATTGATGGCACAGTTACCATTAATGGTAAGTTTTATGCAACGGGGCCCAAATGTGCGTTCATTATGGAGGCCTATAGAGCCTACACTACAAGATGTGTACAATGCGTAATATTCGATACACGGCTTCGTTATGTATCACGCCCTGGTAAATATGGATGTCTGCCTTTTCCCAGTGGACTTCGAACTCAGCTCTTTATGTATCCGTTTTCATGCAAATCTCGTACTAACCTGTAACCTCCCGTGTATTATCATTGCATGGCTAACTTGGCGTAAATTGTTATTATTGTGGAATCAAGTTCAAAGGGAGCAGCCAGGAATAATGTGGTATGCTCAACACACAGTGAATCCTCGTGAATAATACCACTGACGTTGACAAATTTTTCCGTGGGAGTTATGTTTACATTAAACATGTTAAAGGGAAGGGATATTAGTAATGAACATTACAGCAAAACATGACCAAACAATTGTGCACTGTCCATTTTTGGTTTGGTTTCAGGATCTCGTGAAATAATCATATCAAATGCTAGATTGGTTGATCATAAACAAGACTAGAGCCCCGTCTTATAACCAGCTCCGATTGATCTTAACAGATCACGATTAATCGTATCTCCTCAAAAGGGTCATTAAATTGCGATAAATCACATTTTAACTTAGGTGCTATTGATCTTGACGATTGATTCTGTAGATAGATGGCAAATCTCTCGCTCTAAGACATGGCCCAGGACCAAAAATGGGCACCTGTAGTGTAGTAGATGGCAGCTAGGGAGGAGGTGGGGAAGGAGAGGAGTGAAGAAAAGTGAAGGTGTGGGAGGGAAGGGGAGAGGAAAGAATATTAAAAAGGCCGGGAAATGGAAGGGGTAAGGGGTAGTATGAGATACGGAGGAGTGTCAGGGAGAGCTGGGAGCAGCGGAGAAGAAAGGGGGGTGGATGAGGGAGGGAAAGACGAAAATGGAGGAGATGGAGGGTTGAGATTGTGGAGGAGCATCACTGAGAAAAGAGAAAGAGGGTGAAGTGTTAAGATGAGAAAGGGGGGCATGAGCAGCAGTGTGAGGCTAATAAAGAGGCGGAAAAACAAGAGGAAAATAACAGTTACAGGAACAGAGAGACGATGGAAGAGTGAGAAACGGTAAAGGTGAAGAAACAGGATAATAAGGAAGGAGAAGCTGCAGCAAAGCAATCAAGTAGGATTTTTCTGTAATAATATTAGTTCATGAAAGTAGAATGTACTAAATGTATATTGTAGTGTATCTATGTGGGGCACGAAACGACATAAGAAGAGTAATCTAAGTTCAAAGATAAACCATGAAATACATAAACAAATTGAATCTTAAGGCTAAATCGTAAATCTTTCATTTGATACCAATATGTTTGTTGCATCGTAGATAGCATGTATAGCATTGGGATGACAATTACAAGACTCACTATATACGTAGCATTGAAGGTGGGATGGGTGACTGTGAAAAACAAAAGGGATGAGGGGGAAGCAGAAATGAGAATACACAGGGATAAATCAGAGCAAATTAAACAAATCATAACAAAGACGGTTTTAGTGGAAGCAAACATTCCACACAATTGATTTTTTTTTAAAAGTGAACACGAAAAGCGAAGAAGGAGGAAGAAGCTGACTTTATAGATAAAAAGACTATACAAAGTTAATTGGACAAGAACATCAAAGGGGAGGGGGGGGTCTAACTTTGTATTTTCTCATTGAGACAAGGTGGAGAATGATATGACAGGAATAGTACAGTACTACTTTCTTAGACATTTTATTCAAGTTTGGCCTTTAAAAGATCTCTTGAGACATTTTCAAAATGGAAACCACAGCAACATAAAATAAAACGTGGTACATGACCATAGGTATTTAGTACAGCACGTTCAATTCCTGTTTAAAGTGGTTTGATGGCAAAACAAGAAGCATTAAAAGGTTACTAAATTAGAAAAATTCCTACTAATCTATGTAAAATCATCCACTAAAAACGAATTTCACATTCGTTTACTTCAATAAAGTTTCATTTTCACGAAAATTTGAAGAAAAAAAAACTGCAAGTGACGTCAGAAGGGCGTTTCATGAACATTTTTCGTCTGACAAGCTGTCTTTTTCCGACAGTGTCCATAGTAACAGTCAGAGGCTAGTGCCTCTCAGTCAATCAAAACCGAGGATTTCACTGAAGTTGTCAGCACTGACCATTTGGTCAGTGCTGACGACGTTCATGAAACGCCCTCCAGAGGAGTCAAATGCCATAAAAGACTCCGCTGTTAAGCTTAGATTGTACGGAAGTTAACAATAATTTTTAATATACCTTTTTAGTCACGCTGTTTAAACAATACGTTCCCAATGGGAACCCCAAAGCTTGTCCGAGGTTTGTCCTAGTAGCAACAACTAATAGACTCAAAGTGCATTCCATCCATTGAATCTTAATGGAAAGCTTCAGGTGAATGCAATAGCGTGTTACTACGCAGTTAGGGGGAAAGTTGTGAATACATTACGAAAATGGTCTATTGTTGACTTCGTACAATCTATGGCATTTTGATTTCTCTGATGTCACCGGAGACGTGCATTTTTTCCAAATTTTCGTCAAAATGAGACTTTATTGCGACAAACAAAATGTAAAATTCGTTTTGAGTGGATAATTTTACATAGATTAGTGGGAACTTATTTTTCTAATTTAGTAACCCTTTAAACCAGCATTAAATGTGAAGTATAATGTGTATGACTGCTTACATCAAAGTGAAAAAGGGTTCTTACTCTGTTTTTCCGAGTCTCGATGTTCTTCAAACCCCTGAGAGAATTCCAGCGAACTGGTTTATTCCTGGGCTCCATGCCTACCCCAAAGGATGGCAAGCAAACTTCAAAATTTGTGCATCTCATTTCTGTCGAAATCCGCTAATAAATCAACAGATTTCGAAGAATTTTCAGAGAAACTGCGAGGTGCAAATACTCCCAATGGAGATTAAAACAATAATCAGTGATAAACGCACTTTTTGTTATCAATAGGTTAGCGTTTCTACGGTGACGCGTAGTGACGCGCATTATTTAGTATGACGTCACAATATACATGCGCCTCCAACAAACGGTATGACATCAACAGGTCAATTAAGTAGATGTGCGCAGAGTCGTTTAGACAATAACTGATATTAGGTTTAACTCCTCTTTATTGGCTTATCATAGACTTCTCTCTGTAGATGGATATGAATAGGGGCTAATGGAGGAGGGGACATACATCAGTATATCGGGAGAAGACAAAAAAAGATCAAAGCAGATGATTCAATCGTTAACTTGTGTATACTTTTTATTCTAGCTACACTACACTATTATTATACCTTTGTTCACTCTTTTAATTCTCTCTTTCTCTCTCTCTCTCTCTCTCTCTCTCTCTCTCTCTGCTTCTCTCTCCTTCTCTAGTCTATCCCTTGTGATACTGCACTTAGTTCATTGACGTGTTCGTCAATTTCTTCTCCTCCTCTGCGGACTCCATCTCCGTCTTCTTTTCTTTCTTTTTTTCTTTTCCACTCCTCCTCCTCCTTCTCCGTCCACCATAAGTAGTGCACTAAAATGGAAACAAAAATAGACGTTTGATACCATATCTCCCTCCCCGTTTGTATAGCCAACAAAAATCACCCATTCGTGGTCACGCACAAACATCGTGTTTGTTCAGACATCATGTCAATCCACGTGAGAATGAACATTATCATCACGATGATCATCGAAGACGACACGATTTGGTCATGAAGTCGTAATGTGATATAAGCTACTTACACAAATTCAATGCAATCCATAATAGGGTACTGCGATTCAGCCAGTCGCAGAGCCATACGACTGATCAGATGGGATCGTCTGCGCCCAAAAATAAAACATCGTAGCATTTGAAATAGATAATAGCTCAAAAGTTACAACTCAAATCAGATTTGATTTGCTACCTCTTTAATCTGAGGGATGTAAGCTTATTTAGCAAATTCTGAGAAATTGAAACAATTCATATCATTGAAATGTTTTTCATGTTTCTATTGTTGACAAATTAGAGTCCCGTCTTATAAGGAGTTACGTGTGATCTGAATCGATCGCAAGCCCAATCCACTATCTGTAATTTTCAGAAATACGATTGACTTCAATCGCAAGTCAAGTTACGATTAATAATTGAGCTATTATCAATTTAATTGTTCACCTTACAAGACGCCTGGGGGCGCTCAACCACTTAGAATTGGTATGTTCGGTGCATGCCCAACTTTAGTTTATATCTGCTAAACAGGCAATGGGCTCCCGGCCTTCCTTTAGTGTTATGCGCTATACAAGAACGGCGCTATTAGAAGAAATAAAAGTAACCCACTGAAATTGTTCGTAAACTTTGGACTTAGGACAAAAAATATTGTAGGTACTTGATCCCCCCCCCCCAAACACACACACACACACACACACACACACTATTCCCCAGCTATTTGTACAGACCACACCAATGTGTAGAGCAACTGGACTTTACACTTGACAACATTGAGAGGTTGTGTCACGCTATAAATTGGAGGTAAAACACTTTTAAACTGTACATGAATTCTGTGTGTGTCACATGTGACTCTTTCCACACACAAATCTCATAAAAAGGCGTTGTATCTGACGCACAAAGGATTAATATCTCTATGAATAAACTTTGGCAAATGTACACAATTAGATGTGTCCTCCGAATGGCATACATAATATAGTTTCATATCATGTGAACATATCTCAGCGGGTTATCAAATGGAAGAAGGTCGTGTGGGTAAGTATGATTGTAATCATATTTTTATAAGAGACAAAAATCATCTGCTCAAAAATATAGGTATTCTTTTGCATAAGAATATCTCGGAGATTAAAGCAATCGTCAATAAGTATTCATGGTATTAAGAGCAATATAATGTGGTAATGAAAAGTTGTGCGTTGTGTGCAATAATGCTGCTTTTGTTGTACGGTGCGGTAGATTGCAGTAAATTGCAAGATATTTCAGCAGTAGATTGCAGGTTCAAATTTTTACGGTTCCAAGATTATTGACCGACTTGTTTGCCATTCAATTACAGGATGGAGCACGCTATTCTTACTACTACTTCTTTTCAAAAATTGTGTTTCTGTTTCGAATGACGATTGCGCCTATGGCCTTTGTAAAAACTAGAATTGAGTTAGTGTGTGAGTGCGTGAGGGGTGGGCGCAGGTTTGTATGCGTGTTGGTGTATGTTTATGTGTGTGTGTGTGCGCGTCGCTGTTTGTCTCAAGTCGAATAGTAAGATAACAAGATAGGAAGATAGGAACCTGTATTGTCGGGGGGGGGGGGGAGGGGGTAGGGAGTAGGGATTTAGGTGGGCGTATATGAGGCCAGGAAGCTGTGTTATACTATTATCTTATTAGTTTGTTTTCGTGTTTTGTGGTACAAATTTGTCTCAGTTCCAAAGGTTTGTTAACCCTAATACTCCCGGGGGGGGGGGGGGGGCATTATGGCCCCCCCCCCCCTGTCGAAGTTTTGTCGGTACTTCCTAACGCCTCAATATTTCGAAACGAAATTTCTTGACTTTTTTCTCTGATCCTTCCCGCACATTTTGATACCAAATTTATGGCGATCGGACCTACCGTGCGGGTGTCAGATTACGTTTACCGAACACATGTCACTGAAATTTCGCTATTTCTCTATGTGACTGTGTATAACGCTATGGATAAAATCAGGAGCTTTTCCAATTTATGTAAATACTTTTCTAAGTGTTATCATTGTTTCAAATAGTGTAAATAATTACCACACACACACACACACACACACACATTCACACACACCCACACCCACGCATACGCATCTGAATCTTGACGAAAAACAAAGAAATACATAAGAAAATTGAAAAACAATAAAATACATAAGAAATAATTACCACAACCTATCTTTTTCTTTCAAGAATTGATGAGGGAGTTATGAAAGACATTTGTACCAAAAATTACTATTCCTGGGGCTTTATTTAGTGAGAAATACCAAAATCTACGATTTCTCGCATAAATTAGCATAAATTAATTAGTTAAAAAAATAATAAAAGGACTTTTGTAAATTTAGCTATACAACTTTGTAGATTACATAATTCTTTACCCTTGTGCAAAATTTTGAGGCAATCGGTCGACCCATGGCCGAGATCTCAGGGGGGGGGGGCATAATGCCCCCCCCCCCCCCCCCCGGTAATAACAAGCTTTGAAATACCCCGGGAGTTGGGACTTTTCGATTGGGTGAACGAGAGTGATGTGACGCCCGGCGGCCGCAGGCGCATGTCAACGCGTTTACTCCCTACGTTGAGCCGCTCCTGAAATGCGTTTCGATTTCGGGCGTCACGTCTAGTCAACGTAGTGACGTCATGGCCCCTGTGGCCCGCGTGACAATCACTGATCTCCCCACTGGTTGCAATACGTTTACGGGCGCGGTTAAAATGTATATGTGGGACTGTAGTGTGCATTTGCAACTTGCTAGACGACAGAGCAAACAGGTACCTGATAGGCTGTAGTTGGTACGTCAGTGGTGCTCATGTTAAGTGAGAAGATGATGAACTTTCTGGTAATATAGCTATTTATATTTTGTTTTAAAAAATAAATGGAAAAATCGTTGAACTTCCCACTGATTTGCTGTAACTCAGCATAATCTTCCTCCGGCACCGTCCATATCGAGAGGAGTATGACGTCATAGACAGCACGGGATGAGCCCGGCGCCAGTGAATTGGGTGGTCGGTGAAAACCTGGGTAAACGCGTTGAGCCGAGGGGTGTTGAGCCGAGGTGTCGACGTTAACGCATGCGCGGTGCGTAAAAGTGACGTCATTCACGGTGACGCCTGGCGCCACGTCCAAATCGAAAAGTCCCTATTATTAGGGTTAAACTTAAACAGAACAGAACAAAATCATTGCAAAGGGGATGTGAATGAAATTGTTATGCTAATTATGTGCAAAATGCCTTAAAGTTTATATAGTCATGCATAATTAATATGATTTGTATGCTCGTCTATTGTCGATACAATTGTATAATTTGTTTATCAAAATGGATATGTTTATGTAATTGTAAACCTGGAGAACTGGGAATAAAAACTGATTAAAAAATTATATGAAAAAGATAAGTTTTGTCTTTTACTCCGACTCACTGATTTTCGAACCCTCGGTCTATTGGACCCTCTATGTATATTTCTCCTCGAGCTCCCGAACCCTCAGATTATCTGACTTCGACCTATCATAATGCATGATATTTAGAGCATGGAGCTTCACACGGTTGTAAAACGTACACACAGGGTAAAGCTACTGCATTGTGGAATCTGTGTATGTTCTCTTGTATATTTATACTTCAAGCGGCCCAATAAGGAAACGAAAACAACACTTCGGCATTGTCTATGTTGTGACTTAGCAGTGAGAACAATTATTTTGTTCAAATTAAATGTTTATGTAGTATCGTAGAAAGTGTGATGCTTTGTTATCAACAGCATTTTATTAATTAGAACTTGAAGTCAGGGTATTTTAATTACTATGATTGAGTTTTCCAATCAAATATTTTATGCTTTATCATGAATGTTTTACAGATTGCATCCCTGTGACTGAATTTCCTGAATATTTGCCAATGATTAATGTGTTGCTGTCTTCTCCTCAGCCGCCAACAACAACGGGACAACTATATCAGTGTCGCCTCTTCCCTTGTGTCTCTTTATCATTGATGTTGGTGATGATGTTGCGTGTGGTAGGCTGTAGCCTCCGGCAACATGTCCGACTAGGAGTCAACTCTTCGCAGCAGCATGTGTTACGTGCGAGACGCGTCTTCACTCTTACGACGACCGAAGCTAAGAAAGGTAACTGCGCTTTTCCTTTCATCAGTGGGGGATCTAGGCGGAAACAACACCACTACCCCTCCTCGCTCCACACACCCCCCACCCCCCACCCCCCCCCCCCTCCTCCGTTTCATGAATTATGCTGCATCAAATTAATTTCGTCATGTACTGATATTTGTTTAATAATGTATTTTGTATTTAGTTATAAATCATATACATACATGTGTGTCAAATTAAATGGAGAGAGAAATACTTTAAATCTGTCCACAATAACTCACAATTCGATTACATATTACGTCAAACGTATTGTTTGTGTAATTTATGCACCAGTAAACCACACGATTTTCGGGGAGGAGGTGTGTTTTTTGGGCGCAGAAAAAAATTATCATCCAAGTCATGCATTTTGCCTCTATAATACTACGCATTGCACCAAATTTTCTGTCAGGGCTTGTTCGTTCCTCTATCGCACCTAGCCGGATTACTGAACGGGTGTGTGGGCTTCCGACCTGGTCTCGACGCAGCCAACATTCAGCAGCGTCGATCGAGAATGATTGCATCGTGGATCAAAAGGATGATCACCTCTGTTTTCAGTTTGGCAACGAAGTTTACCGAGCGAGCTACGTATGGCTCCGGGATCACTGCAGGTAATATATTGAGAATTCAAAATATTGCCATGATTCATGTAGTCAATATAAACTGAATATAAATTAAAAGACCCCTCCGCCCTGGTTAATATATCTTTCTACGCTACATCCTTTAAGGGCCATATTGTTCACATTAAGTGCCCATAGGAGACCAACATTTCTTCAATAGTTTCCCTGGTTGAACATTCCCCCCCCCCCCCCCCCAAAAAAAAAAAAAAAAAAAAAAATACTAACAAGTAGGCCTACATTCCAGAATTTAAAAAATGTTAAAATCCCAGATTACCTTCAAGAACAAATAAGCATTTCCTATGGGTTTTTGTTGTATTTGTGGAAGTGGCGTGGTGTAGTGGATCGTTCCTCTGACTCTCGACCAGGGAGGTATAAAGGTAAGCATGTGCCGCTCATGTTATTTAGGCATTTTAATCATATCAATAATGTTAATCCACATGAATGATCCTCACCTACGAAATATAGGATCCTTTGATCGGGTTAATAATCATAATGATGCACTGTCGTCATGATAGTAGTATTTAGACTAATTAAGTAAACCTGGATATGTTCACACTAGTATCGTTATTTTCTCTATTCAGGTGTGAACAGTGTTACGAAGGAACTTACCACCAGAGTTTTGTGGATATTGTAAAGTTGCCAGCAAACTTCAAACCTAAGCAATGGGACTGTGCTGATGGGAGTTTAACATTAACCTGTAAGTACATTATACCGGGTGTAATTGATATTTCTTACCGCTTGTTAAATGTGCTATTGGCGTCACCTATTCCGCTAATTGTGCATTCCTATCACGCTGATGAATTATACAAGATGCATCGTCCATATTATCAACATAGGTGTCTCATGAAATTGCTTATATTTCCTTTTATTATCCTTTATTTCTTGTGGGAGAGTTAGTGTCATGGACCACTAAAACAAAAGTTCCTATCACAAAACACTAGGCCTACCTTATTGAAGAATGTTACATGTATAGAACTGTACCTCTATCAAAGTATTATATAATAAAAACAAATCATGTAATTCCTGTAAACTCTGTGCCAACTTCATTTAAATCTCTATGAATGGGAGCTATACCATTCCGTATATCGCATATCCTCATGATATCGCTATCCTACCAAGCACTACAATTGTATCTTTGATTATCTCTGCCATGTTGTAATCATAATCATAAACTCCCACTTGTTGAATTTTCAATGGTATCCTAAACATACACGAACGCATTTATTATTCTGTATGCGTCAATGATGTTTGGGGGTTTTTTTTACACACAATGCACATGGAGCAGCGTTTTACCGAGCACACAAAGGATTAATGAGTGATGAATATTACCGGTATTGTCATACTAGTAATTGTTACAAGTGTCGTGATTGCTGTAGAGCTATAAACGATATCATGTACCTGCTTTTTCATTCATAAACGCAGGGCCGGATGATCACGTGACCACGTATTCCATCCAATGGCTGCGCGACAATGCGCCCGCACGAAGGCCACGGAAAACGAACGTGGAGCGGGTCTTTTGGGACAGGCGAAGGTTGCTGGAAACGCCGCCCGAAGATGTGGCGGTCAGTGAGCTGAGGGAAGGGGACGGGGTGCGGAAAGCCCTGGAGAATATCCACGTCTACGGCTTTACTTTCGTGTCGGGCTTAGATCCAACCGAGGAAGCCACACGGGTATATTTTTTCGTTCTTATTGCATCATTATCTTTGAGTAAAGGATATGTATTTGTACAACAATAACAAGATATTAATATCATACACGAAATACATTTTACACAGGGCAGTTAATGCAAATCGGATGAAGCTAAACATTCTCGAATCGCTGTATACACGTTGTACTTAGATTTAAATTCAATTCAATTCTTTATTCATTTAACCAAAAAAATAACAACTCTTATGAGTAATGAATACAAGGCATCACCTGAAAGCCGGTGGCTTGTGAGGTGTGATAACCTTTAACATGTGGTTCAATACACATGATGTATAAAGTCCATTATTTAGATGACATAGAGTAAGATGAACCAAAGTACACAAATTACATACAAATTCGAACTTTAAAAATACATCAAAGAAAGACTAATACAAGCAAACACACAATGATGTTATCAACGAGAAAGAGTTGATTAACACAAGCTTCTCATACATTTGCATCTACTCTCTTAATCGATATAATATAGCCTAAGCACTGAAATATTGCGCTGACATACATGTTTGATATGTTGGACCCCTTTTTCAATAACTTTTCTTCTTGGTCCATGCGCGTACAGGAGGCTATAACTCTCATTGGGCCGGCCATGACAGCATTTGGCGTCAAATTCTTTTTCTACCAAAATGTCGGCGACGAAATTGAGTTACAAGGTGGTTACAAGTCACTCCCTCTCCGAAACCACACGGACCACACCTATTTCGACTGCACATCTGGGTGAGAACATTTAATATTCTGTACATATGTAGTTGTTTAATTGTTTTATCTTTTGATATCCAACTGCCATGTTAGTCAACAAGTGAAGGTACAATTCTGCCAAGTTATGTTACTCAAAACCGTTTCAATACAAAGTTATGCCATTTTGCTTGGGGGCGGGGGCGGGGGACTTACTTTTTTGTTGTGTTTATATCGCTTTGAAACGATTCTTTCAACGATGATTGGACCTGTCGTGACCGATGGAAAGTTCTGCTGTGATTGGGGGTCCCGTAATAGTCATCACTATACAAAATCCATTTATCACTCCCTGGCAAAATCACGTTTTCATTTTTATTATCACTCTCCAGAATCCCAATATAGCTGACTCTCGGGTTTTATGGGGCTAGTTCCTAAATGACATTCACTGGAATACAGGTATTGTGACGTAGTTAAAATCCATTTTGCGGGAATGTGTATGAGATCATTATACATCCAAGAAAATTACCTTCTGTGTGGATTTCACTTTGATTGTTTACTTGTATCTTATGAAAGAAACAGTCTCAGAGAGCTCGAATGAGGTTCATGAGAGAGATATAGACAGAGACATCAGAGAGATCCGTCAAAGAGAGTTATCCATCAGCTGTTATTCATGTTATTTGAGTATTAAATGTACTATGTACCAGTACTGCACTTCGAGTCCTCAAGTCCTCCTTCGAATTAAGCAAAACTTTTTACTAGGAGATTTTCATTTTTTGACAAATTTGGATCTCAAAACTTGTGTGTATGAGATAATTATTTCAGAACACAACAATAACCATTCTTTATCACACATGTTAATCCACTAGCAACTGCCACCAGTGTTATTAATGATGCATGATGCTTGGCAACCAAAGAAGTTATGGGTTGGCATGCATGATGCATAATGATCAATGAATCAATTATCTGATACACACACTTTTTCAGATCCAAATTTGTCCAAAAGTGGAAATCTCATTAAATATTCCAAGGATTATTACAAAAAAAAGTTATAGATGAAATGTCACGAAATCTGTCTCTGAAAGATTAGACATCCCATGATTGTTTGATGTTTACATTTCAGCTTGATTCGCATTGAATCTGATTTACTTTTCAAAAGTGTCAAAAGTTTTTCTTAATACCTAATAGTTGATCCCGACACGCATCACACAACACAGCTCTACTTTCTTTGATTTAAAGGTGACAGCTCGATATTCCGAAGGTTCGTTTATTCCGAAGGTTTGTTATTCCGAAGGTACGTAATTCCGAAACACGTAAATTGCCTATACCTCGATGCTCGTTAGTCCGAAAACGAAAAAGTGTTCGTTAATCCGAGCATTTGTCTCTTAACTTTCGGAATAACGAACCTTCGGAATAACGAGTGCTTCCCGATTTAAACACCTCGCAGTATTGCCTGTCTGCACTGCATCGAGCGTGATGGAACAGGCGGTAACAACAAGCTAGTGGACGGGTTCTGGGCGGCCCAGCGGTTGAAGGAGTTCCACCCTGAACACTACGAGACGCTGTCGACCTTTCCTGTGCTGGGCTTCTACCGGGACAAGACCCGGGAATACCAAAGCTACAACACAGTGTTCAGGCGGGATGTTCTGACTGGAGAGTTGAAACAAATCAGGTAGGGTGCCGTTTGCATAGAAACGGTGTGCCGCTGCGGCTTGGCAACGTAATGACGCTCCTTTTACACACATACCTGTTTAGGAAAAAAAAATAATTTCGTTGTCAAAAAGCATAAAAAGAGCAATTTATGGTATTATAATACACACAACATATGGGATAGCACCTCGCACGTGACGTCACAAAATACAAATTTCAAGAGCTCGTAACTTTCTTATCCTTTGACGGATTTTTGTGAGACCTTCACCTGTATGTTTCTTACATGTTTCTGCTTTTATTGAAACCAAGTTATCTTCACGGTAAACTGATTTGTATGGTAAGAGAAATATGAGTAATCATTTCATGTTACTTTTTATACAAATGTGCTAACAGGGTTCATAAAAGACAACTTCTAGGGTCTAGCTGATGAACATATAGCAAACTAGAGCAATTCGATCGACTGCCACACTTTCGATAAATATGCCTCCACCTCTTTGCTAGCTCTTTATAGATTTATTCTCAGAAAATGTGTATATTTGGTGGGCAATGTACCTTTGAATTCCAATGTGAATTTAAAATATCATATTCTGTTTTTCCATGTTAAGCCAAGTTTGGCAATGTTCATTGACCTTTGACCTCTTCCTTCTTTGACTTCCAATCTAACCAGTCTGTGTAAATCCATCCTTGTATCAAGTTTGTTTAAAATTGGCAAATTCTGGGTGAAGTCCATTGACCTTTGACATTTCAGGAAATTTACCCTAACTTCACTAGTCTAACTCCATGAAGTGATACATCTCGGTACTAGATTTGATTTGAATTGAATCATTAGATTTGGTTTCAATGTGAACAATATTTATTTGGGGGCAATTTTTAGCCAATTTGGGCAAAGTTCATTGACCTTTGAGAAATTTCACCAAACATGTCATCAGTCTACCCCAAAGAAGTGCTCAATCTTTACACCATGTTTGGTTGGTATTCCACCATTGGATTTGGATTTGGATTTGTTTTGAAAAATATCACTTTGGGGGCAATGTTTAGCTAATTTTTGGCACAGTTCATTGACTTTTGACTTTTGAACTCTCGGGAGTTTTACCCAAACTTTCACAAGTCTTCCTCCATGAAGTGATGCATCTCTGTACCATGTTTGATTAGAATTGCAGCGTTGGATTTGGATTTGGGTTTATTGTGAAAAATATGAATTTTTGCAAAGTTCATTAACATTTGACCTCTGACCTTCTTCTACCTCCATTTCATCCCATTTATTTTCGGTTTAAAAGGATAAAAATAGCCTTGTGTAAGTGTTATAAAATTATAAAAATCACCTCTCCTCTTTTTCACATTCCTTTTCCTTTCTTCACCCCACAAGTGGGTCAATTATCCAAAAGAATACAACAACATGGTCTTACCGAAAGGGTTCCTTTTTTTCTAAATACATTTAGTATTTATTAGTACACCCTCAACATGGAAACGTTCAAAGAACATTTAACGAGCTCAGTGTTTATCATTAATGTTATCCTTTTCAGATTCAGGCCTGATTACAAGGGCGCCCTCACATACGCCCCTTACGAGGAAGTGGAGAAATTCTACGCCGCCTTTCGCGCCCTGGGCCGAATCGTCGAGGCGCCCGAGAACGAACTTCAGACTGAGTTACATCCTGGCCGAATGGTCATCTTTGATAATTATCGCATGCTGCACGGGCGGACAGAAATTCATGGAAAACGCGTCATGGCAGGTGCTTTCTTGCGTCAAGACGAGATTCAAAGTCGCATGAGAACCGTGGCTGGACTGGTGATTTAACTCTTTCTGTGCCAGATAGAATGCTGTACTCAGGTTTTATAGTGCACTGTTGGTGATATAATGCGCCCATGGCACATACAGATGTAAATGTGGAAAAGTAATGAAAAGATAACGGAACCTGTACCAATACATGTTTTTTTTTTTTTCATTAGGGGCAGCACCGGTCTTACCTCATTACCTATCCGAGACTTGAACGATTCAACTCTTTATACGTCATTTATACATTTATACAAGTCAAGTAATGCACGCATACGCCATAAAGAGTTTAATTTGCCCGGTGTACAAAGGTTTAAATAGTCTTATGATTATGTTTTACCCATGATCGTGAAATAAAATGATGGTGAATCTGTGTGTGCGACAAAATAACTCTTCCGTACTCACTGGTCCCGTGGTCCTTATACCATTATTTTATCGATTTTGTTTTGTTGTGGCTTTGCTTGTATGATTTGTAGGCCAACAAATGACAGAGTGAATTGTTCGAATTAATAATTTGGCACATACAATCCAATTAGAAGCTGAGCGGATGACTGCGAGCATATTGATATACATTTGTTATTTTGATTAAATCTCGAAATGTTGACACCCTCAACTTTACCAATTTTAGATATCAGCTTGATTTCAGTTGGAGGCCTTTGAGCTAATATCGATCATAAGTGAAAGTTTTTGTGTGTGCACGTATTAATGGTTTTCAGGTCGACTGCACATGTAATGACGTCAGATGACTGAGGCTAGGTTCTGTGCGATCTTCTTCCTAGAAGACGAGTATCTCCTTTGTTTTGGACAGGGAAATGAAAATAAATGTGATGCTCTGCCAATAATCTCTGCAAACATACTCAATCCAAAATTATATCGGTGTCTATTTTAAGGTTTGGTATGATGAGGGCTAGCATATGCTTACTAGTCTGTCAATGTTATTAAAATGTGAACAATTCTTAAACTCATCAAACCATTTAGGGAATATGAAAAAAAATTGTATTTAGTTAAAGGTTTGTCATTTAATGATGTTTACTCTGACAGTGATTATACCGTAAAGCAAACATTTTCCCTTTATTACAAGATTGTTTCCCAAACATACTCAATCCAAAATTATATCGGTGTCTATTTTAAGGTTTGGTATGATGAGGGCTAGCATGTGCTTAGTAGTCTGTCAATGTTATTAAAATGTGAACAATTCTTCCACTAATCAAACAATTTTGGGAATATGAACAATTTTTTGTATTATTCAGTTAAAGGCTTGTCATTTAATGATGTTTACTCTGACAGTAATTGTACCGTAAAGCAAACCTTTTCCCTTTATTACAAGATTGTTCCCCAAACATACTCAATCCAAAATTATATCAGTGTCTATTTTAAGGTCTGGTATGATGAAGGCTAGAATATGCTTAGCAGTCTTTCAATGTCATTAAAATATGAACAAATCTTCAACTTATCAGACGATTTTGGGTACGAACAATTTTTTGTATTACTCACTTAAAGGCTTGTCATTTAATAATGTTCACTCTGACAGGAATTATACCTCGTAAAACAAACCTTTTCCCTTTATCCTGTTTATTACAAGATTGTTTCGGGTAAGGCCTGGTATACTTGATGTTTATTCAGTCAATGGATTATCAAAACTATATGTTATATTCTCCAGGGGTGAGATCGTTCCTAGTAAGGCTTGTTATTATTGATACTTAGTCTGGCAATGTTTATTAAATATAATATGTTCGTCTTTTATAAGATTGTTTCGAGTAATCATGGTAATGCTTGCTATCATTAATGCTTAGTGTTCAAATGTCTATAAAGTATGAACAATATGCTGTCTTCTTGTAATATTGCAAGATCGAATTGAGTAATGCTTGCTATCATTAATGCTTAATCTGCTAATATCTATAAAGTATGAACAATATATCGTCTTCTTGCAATATCGTAAGATCATATCGAGTAAGATTTATCATTGATACCTAGTCTGCCAATGTTTATTATATGAGCAAAAATGTGTATTCTTCCAATTGAAGGTTTGCTATCAGTCGTGTTTAAAGACATCCCGTCCCTTTTTCAGATCCTCACAAAACCATCGAAACATTGGCAAATCATATAGAGAAGTTTTAGCCAGCTATATATTCATAATTTGAAACTGATACGTAGTGTAAAATTCAAATAATGCACGTAAACAACGTCTCATTAATAGTCTTTACCTCAGGCCCTTAGCAGTTTGTGTTGAAATATCTGCTTTATTTATTAATCTGTTTGTTAAATTATGAAACGCATTATGAAAAAAATTGTTCTAAAGAAGGAATTATCTCCAAAGTTTGGTAATTTCTCATAAAATTAGGATTTCACACATACATAATAACCACAGTGATGCTGTAACAAAGACTAATACTTTTTTTCGTAGTACGAAAAAAGTCGGTTTGAAATTTAACGGCTGAAATTTTTACGTATACAGAAAGCTTCAGCATGCTATATTCTTAGAAATGGTCTTGAATCACACTTTCTTCAATTTACGATCGTGATAGACGATTTCAAAATTTAAGCTTGCAAAAGGGACGGACAATCTTTAATATGTCAGTGTTTATAAATTAGGCCATGCTTCCATTGTGTTTCGAGTAAGGTCTATTCTCATTGATGCCTAGCCTGCCAATGTATATACAAAGTATGAACAATGTGTTGTATTTCTCTAATTGAAGATTTTTTTTTTATTCATGTTTACTTTGTCAGTGTTTATACTGTAAAACAAACCTTTCTTCAAAAACAAAATTGTTTCGGATAAGGGTTGTTAAGAATAATGCTTATTCCGTCAATGAATATTAAATCATGTAAATATGAACAATATTGTATTGTATTGTTGGTTTGTATTCTTTTACCGTAAGGTTTATCGTGTGTTGTGGACTACTTATAAAAAAAGGGGGGATAGGCCTATGCCTCATTTTACCAGTGCATTTGATTATCGTTGGACACACGTTTTGACATTAAAACCTCTATAAAAAGATTTCTTATTTCATCAAAAGCAGAAAAAAAAAACAATTAATAGACAGCACACAAAATCATGGGCGAGCACCTTGCACGTGCAATAACAAAATTGTAAACGATCATAACTTTCCTATCAATTAACGGGTTTTCGTCAAACATTGACTAATACTCATTTTTCACGATTCTCCTTTTTTCAAAAGCAACATAAAGGGATAGTTTATCCTAGAATTAAGTGTGGGTGTTTTTTTTTATATAAAAGCAGACACATATAAGTGAAGTATTGACGAAAATCCGCCAAAGGATAAAAAAAAATTACGATTGTTTAATGTTTTGATTTTGTGAGGTGCACTCCCAAATATTGTGTACTAATTTTGTTTTAAAATGTCGATTTTCTGAATATGCATCATACTACCCGTGCATTTGATAAATCATTAGAAGCATGTTTTTACACACAACCCTCTATGAAAAGAAATAATTCCTTCATCAACAAAAGAAAAGAGAAATAATTTATGGAATTATACAGCACACTCAATTATGGAAGAGCACCTCGCACGTGATCAAAATCAACGTTTGAAAAATTATAACTCTCTTATCCTTTCATAAATTTTCGTCAAACATTCACTAATATCCGTGTTTCTGTTTTTATCAAAACCAACCCAGTGTCAGAATGGACTTTCACTTTTATATACTAGAAAGTTTGACACATTTTACCAATCTTGTAAGTACAAAGTATTAAGCTTGTTTCAGGGGAGTTTGTTGTGATTGATGCTTAATCCACCAAGATCTTTAAAAAAAAATGTCGCAGGCTCGCCTGTTTGTTTTGCTTTGTTCGTCAATGTCAAAATAGAATGAACAATTCTTCAAGTAGTGAGGTCATATAACGAGTCGTGTTTTTGCCTCTATTGAGGTCTTAGGCCTAAATATATTTTCACTGACCAGCTATGCACATCTATTCCATGCACTGTCATAATTGACAGTTTGTATTTTCCTAAGTTTATAAGCATACGTACAAACAACAACATCATAAGTGTATTCATATGCTTGCACATTTTTATCACAGCTGTACACAAAGAACCCCTATCCCACCCCACCCCACCCCACCTCACCCCACCCCACCTCACCCCCATCTGCCATACGTATGTATTCATATGCTTGCAAGTTTGTTTATTACGACTCTCTCTATAAGACCCCCATCACCTCCCCCCCCCCCCCCCTTCCTTTTTTTTCCCTCTCAACATTGGGCTACTATTGATCTATCTTTTGCTTATTTACACTTCACATCACATGCACGTTTTCATTACATAAACCGAAGATCTCGACAAGTTTACCAATTTTACGCAGCGTAATCCAACTCAATCAGGTACCAAAATGTCGAAACGTCTCAAAGAAATCATCTTACGGAACCACTACAAGCCGACAGAGTATATAAATATGTCAAAACCTCTAGCACTGAGGGATAAAGTGTCACTAAAAAAGTCGAAACCTGAAGGTGAGTTTGAACTTGTATGTTGTCTGTACACGGATATCAGCATGTGGGACTGGCTTGACTGACTGACTGCATTGGCCTATTGTATTGGGAGGGCAGCGCCAATGCAGATCATGTCCAAATCATAGCTCTCATTCGCTGTAATGTGAAAATGAGATCCCGTTTGTTGATCCCTGATTAAGCCGTTAAGTGTTGTGACAAAATGAACATGCTTAGTTAGAGGTGCACTAGCTAAGTTATGTAATGAGTCAATAGATTATTTGCAAATGCAATTTTGCCTGTGCTTCAGCTCAGTAAACTTTAGTAAATTGAAAAGGTGAAGATAAAAAAAAAAAATGTAGATCTCTAATTGTAATTTTCAAATTCAACACAAGTTTTTACATGTAACCCGTTGCTCATGCCATAGGCTTTGTGAACCCTAGTCCAATAGGGATGTCAAATTTGCCATGAAATTGCGATGCAAGGCTTAAAATCGATAGCGACGGGGCTTGATATTTGCGCAAATTAATGCGCATCCAACCTTTGATAAATTTAAAGTCCATCGAGCAGAAATACCTGGGGGCCAGTTTGTGAACCACTCACTTTACACATAGCCCTACTTCTAGTCTACTGAATGTAATGTTATTTTTGTATAAGAAATGGAATGCCACTTGACCTTTTGAATTGTCTCTTTGTATCCTCAGCTGCTACATGCATCAGTGAGATGGCCGTGTTGATGTCATGCTGGAAACTACATGACTTCAATGATGCAGACTGCACAGAAGAAATCAGCCTCTTCAACAAGTGCTTCCTTGCAGCAGAGGTACTTCATGGCCACCTTTGGCTGTATTTTATTTTGTGTTCCCCGAATAAGTGTTTTATCAAAGAGTGTTTTGAAGATATCTTTCTCTGAACAGTGTTGATGCGCAGCTCATTCTGCACAGTTTGTGGTTTTATGTGATTCTTAGAATTCAGACACACTGTTTTGATACACACCTGTTTTCCTGGCTAGAAACACTTTTATGAAGAAAAGGTTTGATTGGGAACATTGTTTCTATCAAGAAAAAAAAAATCTGATGAAGGTACCCTGTGTTTATAAAGTCTTTCTGTACTGCCAGGCAAAGATTTGAAGGAGACACTTGTAAGCATGTATATTAAAACAGAAAAGCATTTCAACATTTTGAATTTAAACAAACATTTGTAGTCAGTTAATTTAATGAGGCAAAGTAATACTCTATGAGATTTGTTTACATTAACTGTTATTTAAGAATAAACCTGTACATGTACATAGGCACTATGCCACCATCCATTAAATTTCAGGTATGTGGGTCTGTGCTTTTTAACAAATACATAAACAAATATATTTTTTTATTCTAACTGTATTATGTCAACAATTCACCATCATGGCCATGAATGCAGAGCTGCCAATGCTCCCTAATCTCACAGGAGACTCCCTGAATGTAGACCAATAATACTGCATCGGATTTCATCACATCACCCAATCTCCCAGATTATTGATAGATTATTGTCATTAGATTGGATGTGTTTTTGTTGCTCATCGTCGAACGAGATTCGCTGGTCACTGCTTTAGGGCTAAAGATCAAGTAATAGCAGATGTTATTTGCATGAGACTCCCATGCCTTAACAGAGGAAGGAGACCTCTAAACTACATGGATTGTATTGCAATGGACATCCAGTGTGAAACTGGGGACTTGCAGACAGTGATGAATGATAAAGACTCATGGCGTTGCATTGTGAACTCAATCTCGGATGTGTCCGCTTAGTAGTAGTGGATTTGTTTAACAAACATCTCCCTGATTTCTGCTGAAATATCCCCAAATCTTCCTGATTGATGAATTTCAATGTTGGTAGCTCTGTGAATGTCTTTCCTCTGTTCTTACTTTCTGCAGCAAACCAGGAAAGAAGCGACTAAGGCGGGGAAGACAGGGTCTGCAGAAAGACTAACCAGCAAACAGCTCAACGAACTCTTATGGAAGTACCCTCTACCAAAAGAAAAATGATGCAGGAATAGAACTATGGAAAGCTATGAGGACGATAGTTACGTGAGAAATGCAGAGCGACATTTGAAATGCGTAATCAAAGGCGGAACGTAAAAAAGGATTGGAAATAGCTGCCAGCTTCAGCTTGGATAGGATTGTCTAGATGAATGCTGTGTGCTAGCTTCATCACGTTTATGAAGTGCCTGGAAGGCAGTGGTACAGAAGGAGCTTATTTGTGATGCATGTGAGGGTGGTATTTTGATAGTATCTTCAAACCTGCTAAGAGAGTAGGTATTTTGGAAACTGACTCATGTAAAAAAAAAAAGCACCAATAGGCCAATAGTGTTAATGGATCTGTAATGGAACTTAATTCAAAACCTAAGTACATTTTCTGAATATCATCCTGGGTTTTCACGATTGGATGATCATAAAACTAACAGTGGACATGAATTACTTGAAAAAATGGGATGAATGAATGCCATTGCATGCAAAAGTCGTCCCATGATGCACCACGCAGCAAAATTTTGATTTTGTTTAAAGGCACGTCCACTTACAGTCTAGTGTACTAGTTTGAGACCACAAAAAGAATCTGGAGGTCGCTGCTCGGTGTGTAATAGGACGACTATTCCTTATACAGTGTGTCACAGCAGAAAGGACACCCGTTTTTTTGAGATCGATAATGAAATTATATAATATATTATTATTATAAAAATAACAGCAATATTGAGAGTAAAGTATCTTCTTTCGTTTGGTACCAAATTCAGGATGCATTGTTCACGCATGACTGATTTCAAGCAATTACAAGTGCTTGATGTCAGAAACGTTTTGCGCAGAATAATGAATGGTGTCTGCACTACGTCAATGCATCCTTACAAATCTTGACCATTTGTCCTGCGTAACTTGATTTTGGCAATTATTTTTTAAACACCTGTTGCTTCTCAACGCATGACTCTTATCTATCATGTGCGGTGTCAAATGAAAGAAGAAACACCATGCTTTCTAATGATGTGTTTAATATTCCATGATTTTTTTTCAGTCACTTAGAGAAATAACACAGAATCTCGGTTTCCTTTTTTCTGGGACACACTGTACGTTATGCGGTACAGGTAATTGTTCCTGTCCATCTCTCGTATGAACTCACAACTTTTTTGTGATAGGAGAGCCCTTAACCAGTTCTTTACTGAGCCTGTATACACTACAGCTCAAATGAATTGGCACGGGTAAAGGGAAAGGGAAGAAAGGGAAGGAGCCGCAGTTTTGAACCGCGGTATATTTTGTCCAGCTCAGCATGAAACGCGATACTTTTTAGGCAAAAGCATCATGTTTCATGCTGAACTGGACAAAATATACCACGGTTTAACACTGCGGCTCCTTCCCTTTCCCTTTACCCGTGCCAATTCCTTTGAGCTGTAGTGTATACGCGGGCTGGCTTTTCTCCACTCAGATACTAAGCAGCATGATTCCCACGTAATGTGCTGCACAGACAATCGACAACAGGCTATTACCGGTAATAAACTTCTAATTTGTTCGCAGTGCACAATAATGCCAAACCCCATTGGTTAGTACATTTCTGTGGCAAATTTGGACATTCTTATCGGACCAGGGTTCCCGATTTCCAAAATTCTAACCATGAGCAACAACTTCAGTTACTCTGGAAAATCATGTTTCTTGTTATCCCTTTAATTTAGTTTTCGGAACACCTGGTTTCTGAATGGGATAGGTTAGAGGTAGATGGGAGATATGGTAAGCCCAACATTTTGCTTGAGAGCTTTCTAGGTCTTTCTGCATCTATTCTATATCAATCTTATCTACCACTTTGTTACATGAAAGAATAATTATTGTCCATGTAATCACAGAAGTAAAAGCCATTGATATCTGGACATCTACCAGTAGATGGCAGTAGATCATTATGCAGCTCAGAGTCATCTATACACAGAGTTTGGACAACTTAGTTTCAATAGGAACAACATGGCGGTATTCCTTTGTCATTTGCTTGCCCAACAAAGCAACACGCACCATGTTGCTACCTATTGAACACGAGTTGGCCAAATTCTTGTGTATGTATAGCTCTGCTGCAGCTATGCCTTATGCATGCTGTGATATTCCATTCAAAACAAAGTAGACTACACTACAGCTCAAAGGAATTGGCACGGGTAAAGGGAAAGGGAAGGAGCCACAGTTTTGAACCGCGGTATATTTTGTCCAGTTCAGCATGAAACACGATGCTCTTTAGGCTAAAGCATCGTATTTCATGCTGAACTGGACAAAATATACTGCGGTTCAAAACTGGCTCCTTCCCTTTCTTCCCTTTCCCTTTACCTGTGCCAATTCCTTTGAGCTGTAGTGTACATGTACTTTACTGACGGCTCTCCATGATTACCAGGGCTCATTTAGCATAGTACAATGTCAAAACTGGCATGAATAGTTTACATACCATACTCTCTCTATAGGCATATTCTAGGAGGTGTTAACATTCCTTAATACTTTTACCCCTGACCTTTAATATGACTTTTTTGTTCAAAATTTACTGGATATTGAGTGTTGATGTGTATGCATTCTTTACAGAATGGTCCTCTTTTCAGACACGTGCAATTACATGCATACTGTCCTGAAGGGATTCAAAGTTAAGTGTTTTTTGTAGACAGATTTAACACAATATAAATGACCCTGTGTGCTAAAGATATCGAGGATACATCTTACCTATGTGAAATCTTTATTGATTAAAATTTTGAGGTGAACCATATTGGTTCTACTTGTATCTCAACAATCGAAAATACATAGCGCTTTCCCTGTGTTTTATTATAAGAATGATTTTGCATCTACAAGAGCCGCCAGAGAAAAGCAAAACGAAATACATGTAGGTGTGTACTTGCGGAATGATAGATGTGCCTTATTTAGGCAATTAATGAAAGGGAAAGGGTAAGGGAAAGAAAGGGGAAGAGACAGAAAGTTTGTGTTTATAGTATGGGTGCGTGAGTTTCTGTGTGTGTGTCTGTATGTATGTGTATGTGTGTGTGTGTGTGTGTGTGTGTGTATCAGCGCGAGAGAAGAAGAGTGCAACAGAAGCGAGAATGAGAATGGGTGTCAATTTCGTCAATGGGTGCATCCATTACTGTTTCGAAAACCCCCTCAATATGCCACGTTTCCATATTTGCAGCAATAATGTATGTTGCTTTCATTGGATGATGATCATTACAGTATGTTTGACACACAAAGGGTTACACAAAATGCAGTAGTCTTGCAGTGAACGACAAAGCATTTCAGATGAACAATATTTTTATATTGATAAGAAAATCTTTAATACATGTAGTACACTTACATTGTCAAAACTGTTCATACAGACATCTCTTAATTCTTAAATATGTTTGCGCTATACATGTACATGTTTCAAATAGTACTTACACAAATTTATACACTATTCTGCTTCTTTTTTCGGTTCCTGCGGTTTGTACTTGTATTCCGTCGTCTACATGATGGTAAATTCACAAACATCTAAATAATGACGATCATTTGGCTTTTCATAAAGTTTGTCTGAACAAAATATCACTACATGGAGCCTTGCTTATCCGAGCAGTAAAACTGGACACGGGAAACCACTTCACCTTTACCTTCACCACTCGTTTGGGTAGGGAACATTTGAATTAAAACAAGCCCGTGATGAAGCGATATGCTTCAAGGAGAATTAATAAGTCATAATTTTTCGAAGTGACGTCTACAAATGAGAAAAGTAGATATATCAACGATTTCACAAAAAGAGAATTTAGAGATGTCGTGATTATGAGGCGGTGGTATAAGGTAAAACAAATCACGATTTCTGTTTTCTTCTGTACAAATATTCGTACACAAGACAATACCGAGCGCATTACGTGTCTACCTTGATATACAGCATGTACAGAGCAAGGCGTAACATTATTCAGATTTCTGACACCGATTACTTTGTTAGGATATGTCAAGTACTTCTCAAACCATTGTCAATCTGTTTCTCTGGATTTTCTTGGTTTTTTCTTCAATATAGCATATCATCTGGGTTTCATGCTATAATGCAAAACATCAAAGTAGTAGATTTCTATATACGAAGTGTGAGGGAAATCAAACTAACAGATGAAAAAGGTTCGGAAAATCTTAGTCTGAACAACACAGAATGAACCAGCCCTAAAATTACACCACCTCTCTCTCTCTCTCTCTCTCTCTCTCTCTCTCTCTCTCTCTCTCTTTCACACACACACACACACACACACACACACACACACAAACACATCATACACACACACGTTATGCATGTAATCAGGGCCCTGTTGCACAAAACCTACCGTTGATGGTAACTTGGCGACCGACCAATAGCAACTTCTATGGAAACCGTGAATTGAATTGGCTGTTGAGCAGTGTTACCATGATGACAGAGTTACCATTTTTAGTAAGTTTAATGCAACGGGGTCCAGTATGGTTAATGTGGTACTTCTTCACTTCTTACTCTGCCATTAAGTGCATTGCATAATTGAATTGTCTATATTTCTGCAATAAAGTTGTCGTCAATTTCTTGCTGGTAGCAAAATACATATATATAACGTATTTGTCGTCAGGCACATATTAAAGTCATTTACACCTTTACCGAGAGCAAAAAAATACAATAGTAGGCAAACCGTGAATCGCACAATGATAATAACATGACGTTGTCGATTCGAAAGTATATTTTGTAAAAACCTGACTCCAGATTTGTCAAACACACAAAACGCCAATCATGCTAATATACTATGTGATATAATATGATAATATTGTTGTTCTTATAATTTTATACCAGTATTCTGCCGCTAACCTAGGTTCTAGATTTCAAATTTTAAAGGCGTGATCTCTTCCGTTATCATACACTGCTGTACATACATAACATTAAAGGACAATGAAACCCTGAGTATACAGTGGAGCCTGGGATCAACACGGATTGCAATCAAATGCAATCAGCTCCATACATTGACTGCAGTCGATCTGACTGCAGTAGATTGCAATCAGCTGTGACGTTGATCTCAGGCCCAGCTGAAAGTTGAGTTGAATAAAACTCGACAAATTTAGATAAACAGATTCGCATTTTGCCTGGCACACGTAGGATAAAGGTTAATAATAATGATTCAGTGTTAGCAATGATGCTTTTAAAACAAAGATACCTTGTCTTTAATACCACGATTTTTGCTTAATTCTTGCCAATCTGTTTCTCCGATATTCGCGGTTATAATCAGTTCAACTTATTTTTGGGATTTCCTATCACCTTTACACATTCTTTCTTCTTGTCTTGCAATGCAGAGAGATACAAGGCTAGTCTGTGTAACAGACTATGTTGTGATTACAGAGTGGAAGGAATCCACATCGTAGATATAGATCACTAATATCCTCTTCCACTACCGAACCATGAAACGTATAAGGTTACAATAGTCCATACTTAACTCAACGAAGTATTGTTTTGCAATTCAATGATAACATTGTTGAATAACGTCCAACATTTTGATTGTCTCAAAGGTGGAATTGAAACCAAGAAGTCGTAAGAAAGCGTAATTTGTCAAAAACTTAGCGAATATATTGTCATAATATAATATTATAATTGTCAAAGTTCCGTGAATAATCTGTCTCATCAATGCTTTCGTCAAATTGTCGTTTGAAGAAAAGACACATGAAACAAAATAATAGGCCTATATAAACGCTACGTACGCCCGCTATTTGCACGGTCACACTCAAAAGCATCCGTGTCTTGTTATGATATCCCTTTTTAACGCTTATAGTAGAATATTATAAGATATTCATATCTTAAACGTGCAGGTGTATACAGTTTAGCACGAAGTTCATTTGTATATTTGCTACGATGCACGAAACACGGTTTGTCGGCGCAGTTTCATATTTTCCATGTTTTCAGACTTTCGTCTGACGGAAGACTCGTTGCAGTTATCAAAATTAGCAAGTGTTCCTGTTACTTTTTTGCGACAAAACTGCCACTACAAAACTGAATAATTAATCGTCACATTGTGTCTCTATCGCATTGTTCTTTTTTTTTCAATTATTTCCAGTAATTGCTCGCCTCTTCCGTAAATGTTTTTGTTCTTTCATTCAGAGTTTGGTACAGTGTACGTCTACTTGGGCCACCGGCTGCTCGCTGCTGTCATTACGTCGGGGCAGGATTTCCTTTTCTGTACTAACCGCATCGTAGTAAACTCGTGTATAAAACATTATGAGTCATCAATTATGTGTATCATTTCTCTTTCTTGCCCACGAAGTTATAGTTCGCTGTTTAATCCAGTTTCTTTAAGTATCATCCATACCTGTGTGCATTCATGTCCTGTCTTTGAGTACCAACTTCCTCTTCGTACACTCATGATTTATGATTTTTAAATCATCAATTGTTATTTGTTTGTTTGTCTCTCTTTGATACACCACCTTCAAATTAAAGCTCGCGGCTACTTTCGAGTTCTCTCAGTGACATCCGCAGCCTCCAACAATCATGTTTTCAATGGTCTTTAGTACCACGTTGCTGTCGTTGTCGAAATACAGCAAGCTGATTGGATGCAGCTCCGCCGGAACGCAGCAGGGGGCCGCTACGTCACTTCCGAGATTCATCGCGTTCATGATACTCTGTACCGTAGCGTGATTGGACGGCGCATGCCGGGGCCCGAGGGGGAAAGGGCATCGTCCTATGCAGCGGTAGGCGTCGTAACCCTCGGGGGAGATAACCCATTGCGACCAACCGATATCCTCGAAGTTGACGTACATGCTCTCGCGCGTACACGTCTTGCGCGCGTTCTCTGATTGGTGATCTCCCGCGTCCTGCGTTTTGAGGTTAGCCAATGAGCGCTTTCGCCTGAGGAGTTCATCGTCGTTCGGCTGCTGATGGAATCCCATGGTGAATGTTGTAGATGTTTTTCGGGAGTAAGCGGAAGCGGCCGTGTCTGCCTCGAACTGATGTTGGCCTGTGCTTCCGGGGTTACTTGGAACGCGACCAAGGTCTTCACTGGTATCTGTAAAAAGATGGGGGGATTTAACGGATTTAAGGTAAGTGACAGTAGTTGTCATGATTACATGTTATCCGAGTTACTTGTCTTCATAGTACGGAATTAATTAGAATCATGATGAGATAATTATGACTGGGTATGATTGGGTGGTGCGATAGGTAGTATGGGTGTTTTGTTGTTGTGATATCACCATGGCAGTAATGACAATGATGACGATAGGAATAATTGTAATAATCAAAATTGTGATTGTGATGTTGTTTAATGATGGTGATGGTGGTACAGGTGATTGTTTTTATTGTGGTTATAGTCATGATATCGATGTTAGTATTTACCCTTATCGTGCTACTGGTGATTTATTTCACCATTAGGCCTAATCTAATATAACAGCAGCTTATATCTCACACAAACGATAATGGTGATTCGTGCTCGAAGTTGAGGTCGAGGCACGATGATCTTAATGTCAATTGTAAGGTTATGATGCCATTCATGATAGTATGTAGGCTACTTGTTGACGGAATGTGTGATAATTAGTGCGCAGGCGCAGTGCGCAGACCAAAGCCTCAAACACGTGTCTGGTATATCAGACTAGACGCTACTCTGGCATCAGCCTGTATAATGAAACTAGTCTCCGCATTTCAGATCTTTAAGTGATCTAGCGACTGTGCATGTCTGTGCATGCAAATTAGGTGGTGAGGATTGTAATGATGTGTACAGTTGTGTAACCTATATTTCATCAGGCATTAAAGAAATCGGTATCACTCCACGTTTTAATGATAATGGTAATAAGAGAGTTCATTCGTACCTGTGTATGGTTGAACCCGTTGGCTTGAGCGGTATCGCATGTCTTCTGTGAAAAGCACAAGAATCGGCTGGCGAGCGTTCTCCTTGCGCCCTCTCTTGGCAAATCGCAGTAAACTATCGGAAAGGGGCTCGCCCGAAAGTGATGTCACGGTGACGAAAAGCCCAAAGTTGTTCGTCTTGTTTACGAGCCAGTCTTGAACAGCTGAAATTAAAAGAAAATGATCAGGAAAACTCGTATCAATCACATTGTGAGTCAATGACAAATTGAATAAAGAGTCCCACCTTTTACCCTCTCGAGCCAGGAAAAGCCCTTTGATTTTCAACATATTTTGGGCACCTATGGTAGTGAGAGAGTTAAAAAGACATGTTTGCGTGCCGCGTGCTAATTATTTTACATGTCATACAGAAATCCGAAAGAGCGTCGTTTTGTTCGGCACACAAAGGGAAGTGCAACAAGAGTGTCGATGTTAATGTCACATTTTAATTCTGTTCTCATTTATTTAGGGGAGGGGGACGTGGGTGGTATAAATATACTCACTGTCTCGGATGCTGAAAACTTCCCATCCCGTTGTTTTCACGGACATCAGTCGCAAGCCGATCAGTCGAGCGTCCTCTATCGATGAGATATCACCAGACATCATCTGGTAGACGTGAACCTGTGTAAGTATTTGATTGAATAAGAAGAAATAAATAATGGTTACAATAGGCTAATACGTTGCTTGTCAAAATGTCTCTATATCTCCATACCGGACCGCCCCCCCCCCCCCTCTCCAACAACTAATGCATAGCCTCACACATAGCAACAGTTAATCTTGGCCCCGTTGCATAAAGCTTACCATTAATGGTAACTCTGCCATCAATAGTAACTACCATGGTAATTTTACTCGACATCCAATCGAATTCAAGGTTTCCATAGAAGTTGCCATTGGAAGCAAAGTTACCACCAATGGCAAGTTTTATGCAACAGGACCCTAGTCTGGTTCCCAGACTGTTGTGCATTTCGAAATCAAACTAGTCAATGAAAACAGGGGGGTTGGGGCATGTTTATTTCGTGCTCGACCAGAGAGAATGCAGTTCTCTATGCGTATCCATGCGTATCCTACTAACAGTGGACATAGCTATAGTATATATCAGTGGCATAGGACGAATGATAGAGATATGATCAATTTTAGCCTAGCCTCAAGGCTGTTTGGCATTTTTAATCCAAACTACAATATTCAATAAACGGGTCTGGCTGCTGGAGAATAATCATTCTCAAGGACGGGCTGAGAAAGGAAAAGAATGATAAAGTGACTATAGTCAGATGAGTGCTAGACTCTGGTCTTCAGTTTGTATTAGAAATGTGCAATAGCCTGGAAGCACGGCTATTCCTAGTCTGGCACCCACAATGTTGAAGATGAATAGCTGAATACAGCACTTAGCGATGAGAAAGTTTATGAATTGAATTAAATTGAATTGAATTTTATTTCCACATAATATATTATAAACATATAAACATAAACATACAACCTACAAGTACATGAAATGATACGTTCACATGCATATACAGATAAATGAATAAAGAGGGAAATTAACCAGCGAAAACAATATTAAATGACTGCTTGTACACTTCAATAAAAGAAAATTAATAACATATAACTATGTGGGGGGAGCCTATAAAAAAGCGAAGCTTGTAGTTTATATCATGTTTATGGAGCTTTGTACCATAATAATGTAGAATAGGCTTCTTGGTTTAAGAGTTACAGGCTCTTTCACACACTTTACATGCTGACGAGCCTCGCTCCTAAATGTGACTTTTGGGGACGTTTCACACCATCCATGGCCTAGCCTGGTTTCTAAGCTTTTTCCAGGTTTATTCAAATTTTAATGTTTGAGCCTGGTACTCACAAGACTACTCACTCTTTCATTCTCCTCTTTTGTCCCTCCGTCCCGGAGGAGTAATTCAGAATGAATAGTCTACTACAGCCAAACCCGTTTATTCAATATTGTAGTTTGGATTAAAAAATACCAAACAGCCTTGAGGCTAGGCTAAACTTGACCATATCTCTATCATTCGTCCTGTGCCAGTGATATATACTATAGCTATGTCCACTGTTAGTAGGATACTCATGGTTTATCCCATAGAGAGCTGCATTCTCTCTGGTCGAGCACGAAATAAAAATTCTAAACATGCCACCACCCCCCCCCCCTCCCCTGCTTACCAGTATTTATAAAATAACAAAAAGAGGAACAATGCATTCCTTCACGACATCGGTACCTATTTATGGAATGAATTATATTTCTGCCTCTTGCGCCGAGGAAAAACAGTCTGAAAAGTAATTCCTTTCAAAACGTTGGAAGAAACACAAAATACACGTCGTATTTCATCCGTCATTGTTTGATATGAAAAGTACACGGACTTGAGGTTCCGTGACAGCTGCTACGCGACGTCAGCTGTGTGACTTTCTTTATTGCTTTGTTTTGTTTTAGGCCATGCTCTGTTCTACGCCCCACCTTGCATGACAGGTCTGATCTACTTCCAGGCCATTTCCCCAGCCAACAACGGTACTTGGTTGGCCGTCACCAGTTCTTTTTTATTTCCTCTCTTACCCCCCCCCCCCCCCTCTCTCTCTCTCTCTCTCTCTCTCTCTCTCTCTCTCTCTCTCTCTCTCTCTTTCCTTCTCTCTTTCCCTCTCTCTTTCCCTTCCGCTTTCTCTCTCTCTCTCTCTCTCTCTCTCTCTCTCTCTCTCTCTCTCTCTCTTCCCTCCGGATCCCTTTTATACTTTCTCTCTCTCTGTCTCTCTCCCTACATCCCTCCATCCTCCCCCCCCCCACACACACACTCTCTCCCCTCCTCCTCTCTATTTCTCTCTCCCTCTCTCTCTCTCTCTCTTGGACAAAGAAACTAACATGACTAGTCACTTCACACAAAAACACAAACACAAACATACACTCACACACATATAGTTAAGCAAGCATCGATATAATCCATTCACTTTCCAATACCAACAGTGTAGCATCGAGGAACGACACCCCTCTGTCAAATAATATTCAGGTATTTTAGGGATGGGCTGCAACATTAAGTTCAATAACAAAATCGTTGCGGGAAGAATTCGAGCTATTCTTTTTTTCAAAAACATGACAAATTTAATTCATTTATGTTAGCTATTTTCTCCCCCACTCCTAGCTTTCAGGGGTCTCTCGGGAATTTTATTACAATGTTTTATTCTGCAACATCATATCATAAAACCCAGAGGTGGTCTACAGTTGTTGCTCGCGTCTTATTAGAAACAACAACATGTCATTGTAATTCCTCACGTGACATCTTTTCAGGAGTGGCTGAAATGTTAATAATTTGGAATGGCAGCGAATTAAAGAGACGCACCTCTAACATTATGCGATGTTCTCTTGTCTCGATAACCATGATAACTCTATCAGTCCTATAGGCAATACGCTGTGTTGCAATTGACAAGGAATCATCAATTGACGGTACTAAGAGGGTAAACGTCATTATTGTTCCTCTTTTTCCGATACCAGGCTTTAGAAAATAGTATTAGATATGTGGATATGACAAACAAATTCCTTCTTTCTCCGGCAAGCCCTGTTAGGTTAGGGATGAGCATAAAAAGTATCTGGCTTGCTCTGTTTGCAGGGGTGTAAGGCTCGCGTGTTATGTTTATCACGTTGTGTTTGTGTTATTGTATTTATCATGAGGTGTGGAAATTATAAGTTTTTATTTACAAATATTTTATACCATTGTCATCCAAAACATCAAAAGAGGCCGAGTCCCTTGGTGGAAAGCGATAGTAGTGGTAATGATTACGCGATCCGTAATCATGACAGCACCGTTTAACCATTTATATTACGGGTCTAGGTATCCTTTGACTTCAATGACGTAGTATAGTTTCAGGATGTTGCCTGAATTTAAAAGACGAGACATGTAACTAGTCTTACCGTGATTACTGGTCATGTAATCTATACTACTATCCTTTACCTTTAAATCGTTGTCTGCCAAACGCCATACCGCCCAGACTTAACAAAGTAAGATAAATGGTTGAATACAGGAGGAAATCGATTGCCATACCTATAGATGCATGAATTAGATAAGGATAAAGATAGATATATAAAAGACGAGTATGAGGATAGAAAGTAAGATTTAGATTATAGATATATACGCAGATCGATAGATAGATAGATAGATAGATAGATAGATAGATAGATAGATAGATAGATGGGTATATACAAATAGATAGATGGATATATAGATAGATAGATAGATAGATAGATAGATAGATAGATAGATAGATAGATAGATAGATAGATAGATGGATGGATGGGTATATACAAATAGATTGATGGATATATAGATAGATAGATAGATAGATAGATAGATAGATAGATAGGTAGATAGATAGATAGATAGATAGATAGAATATACATAGATAGAAATATATGTTGATGGGTAGTTAAATAGACAGACGGACGGACAGACACACATACAGGAGCCTAACCTGGAAGAAGCTAGGTCGGCGGTCGTCGCCGCTCTTCCAGCGGGGTTTGAGGCGGAACAGGTGTAGCTCGGCCTGCAGCAACATCTCGCTGGGGCCTACTTGGGCGAGGTCGAACTGGAACCACAGCCGATGCCGCCTCGCTGAAATATAAAAATATATATATATAGTCCATCCTGAAATTAAGTTGGTTTCAATAAGATGAGAGACAGTTAAGTTAAGGTTTGACGAAAATCCGCCAAACGATAAGAAAGTTATTACATCACGTACGTGATGCTCTCCCATATTTGTGCGCTGTATAATTCCATAAATTGCTCTTTTTCTGTTTTTGATGAAAGAATATTGTTTTCATAAAAACGTGTTTCTAATGATGTATCAAATGCGCAGAAACAGCAGAAACTGTAAACATATCCTTTTGAGAAAAAGGATATTTCCACAAAAAATTGTACACAATATATGGGAGAGCACCTCGCACGTGACGTCACAAAATCAAAACTTTAAAAGATCATAACTTTCTTATCCTTTGACGGATTTTCATCAAACCTTCACTAATGATTCTTTCATGTATCTGCTTTTAGTGAAACCAACGTAACTATCCCTTTAATCCTCAGTGTGCCTGGCGAATGATGCTCAATGGAAATTTGTGTTCTCGGAGAACAGTGCATAGCGATAATGCTAACCGAGATATACAACCCGTTAACTTTATATAATAATTCGAATCATTCGATTGTAGAAGTATGAGTAACATGGTAGTGAGAGATGAAAAGCTTTTTCCTGAGGTAGTATCATTTTCGAGGAAAAGAAGATTCCTTACTCTATATTGAATACATATTCCTGAAGATAAAGGATTGCGATACATTGCGAGACAAACGACTGTCACCAGCGAATTATTAGCAATAAGTAACATATTTAGCATGATATAAATAATGATTAATAGAAAAAAAAACCGACCTTAAACGCACTACAAGTTTGACAGAGTATAGGGGTTCCCGACGTTCAATGTTGGCTTAAAGGGAATATACTGTACTGGGAGGACAAAAAGCCTTCAAAAGGGTGAGTCTGCAAAAGTGGGACGCTACCTTTAATGTGAGTATATCGAAAGAAGGAGCAAGGGACGGGGTAACAACCATGTCATTCCCTTGAGACTTGAGTATCTTGGAACAGTTTTCTCTCAAACATTGCCGCAACAGTTGGTACCCTTGTGCTTCCGGTTTCTATGGTGCCAGCCATTTCCGCTTTGAGATCATCCAATGCTCCTTTCCCTCGATGTGCTCCTTAACCCTTTGTGTGGCGGACAAATTACTGCCTAAAGGGGATTTACGTGCGTTATCAATGACAAAACGCACCCCTGGCCCACAGAGGGTTAATTAGTGCTGCTCACAAATGCTTGCTCCTACGCGTGGCATGTCTTTGCTAATTAGCATAACTAGGGAAGTGCAAGACAAAAGCCAGACCCTCGCTAATTGATGAGGCACGCTGGAAACACGCAGTAGACAACGGAGGACGCCCCGTGACGCTGGCCTGCGGGCCGCCAGGATTCTCGGCTCGCCACACCATCCGCCGCCCGCTCGGACCAGCTGACTCGGCCTAGACTCTTTGAGGCTACTCATGTTCCGATTGTTCTCCCTCATGCAAGATTAATCTTGCCCAAGATTTAAAAAAAGTCACACAACTGAAGGCGATCTAAAGTAGAATCGATTATTATCGTATTGTTTTTTATTACTTGTAATACTGTACTTGCAATACTTGAAATACTTACATTATGTATATTATTTATATTACTACTATGTATATTTCATGAATATATGAAGGTCTATGTATGGCATCATAGCCGTCACCGGGGAGGAAGGGGGGGAGGGGGGGTGCGGAGGACCACAATTTTTTTTTTGTCATCATTATTATTTTTTAGAAAGGGGCGAGTTAGTGTTTCTTTTTTACTTACTCTATACTGAATACGTATTTCTGAAGATGAATAAGAATTGCGAGACAATCGATTATCACTTGTGAATTATCCGCAATGAGTAACATATTTATCATTAGAAATAATGCCCCCCTCCCCCCACTCCCTGAAAAATGCTGGTGACGGCACCGGGCATGTATCACTTAATGTCAATCTTCTCTTGTAATGTTCGTCGATACTTTGAAATGCTGGTGAAAGGCCAATTTCCACGTGATTATTGTGGACAACAAACATGATAAACTCATTTATCCATTCGTTCGCGCATTGCAAATACAACTTAAGTCTGGAGGCAAAAAATATGAACACCATACAAGTTTGCAGGCATGGAGCCCAGTCATTCGTCACTCACTCACCCAGTGAATAAGAATCAGTGGGTCTGAAGCTGCGCAGACTAATTATTGCAATCATGTTTGCATTATTTTTTAAACAACCATTTGACACTTTAAAAATAGATAGAATGAGTTACAATTCGAATCAAGCTGAAATGTAAACATCATGAAACCAATGGATGTCACATTTTGGGGAGCAGGTTTCATGACATTTGAGCAAATCATGTGCTTAAAAGGATATTACAATATTGCATTAGAGTTTCACGTGCGTTCCGAACTAATAACCTTATTCACACAAGTTTTGAGGGCCAAATTTGTAGAAAAGTGAAATCTTAGTGCGGAAGATGTTGATCACCGTGCTGGTAAAATCGCTAAAGTAGTGACCTTTTGTCTCACGATGAGGCAACTAGAAATTGCGACGTTTCGACCGCTCCTGCTGGTCTTCGTCTTCCTAAAATAACAATTGATGAGATGTCATGATGTGAGATGCTTCTAAAAATAATATTATCCTTTGACTTGATGATTTTTTTAAATCATTTCTCAAAAGTGTCAGAAGTTTTCGTTAAACCCCTAGGAGTATGCACGTGTTTGCATTGTGTTTGTACAGTACCAAAATACAATCATCATTTTATATGTATGTCACGATGGATCAATCAGATCTCATGATTTTCAGAACTTCCTTATCGTGCTTATGATATTGATATTTCTTTAATGTTGGCAATTGGTTTTTCTGACGTTCTTGCATTTAGTAAACAAAAAATCCCACGACCAACTCCACACAATATGAAATTGCACTGTCATAATCAAGGTTGCTAAAATCATCCCAAGGCAATACGGACAATGTGAATTTACCAGTGCACATTATGTTGTTGCCGTCAACTATAGTTCACGCACTATCTGTAAACCATAATTGCTGCCCCTTCTTCTGTGATATGCTACCATGACAAGACATGATGCATATGTGTCGGCTTTTTTGATTGGTTGCATTCTAAAGCCTATTTGATTGTATAACTAAACGGTGTCACGTGACATGTATTCAACCAATCAAAAACCGTCTTACAAGTATACCGTGCCGGGGAGACGAGTAGGGGCCCAATACCGTTCCCTCGATCATGTTGCTCATCCGGCAAGACGGTTCGGCGTGCTGCGCGCCGGGTGTCCCTCTCGAATTGCTCCTTCCGAGAAAACCACCCCTCTGATTCATGATTTCAACATTCATCTGTTTATAAGCAAGCACCTGCACGAACAGATGGCACGACAGGTACAATGAAGGCCGCCATGTCCAATATATACAGACATCTTGACTTCTAGGTTGCGCACTTTACTCCCGTCGTGGAGAAAGAGGGTGAACGGGGGATGGGGTGGGGGTGGGGGGGGGGGGGGGGGTGGGGGCGGGGGAGGTGTTCGTTTGAGTTGAATATTTACTCTCAGCGAGGAATGACGAATTAACGCATGATTAGATAATCCGCGATTACCCCCCGCAACCACATTCATTCACCCAAACGAGCAACACTTGTTTACTACTATTAATAACACCACTACCATTGACTACTACAGTGCTTCTATGTACAAGCACTTCTGTTACTATCCGCCTTTAAGTATTAAAAGCTATTTGTAATATTGCTACTACTACTACTTCAACTAGTATTACTGCTACAACTACTACTACTACTACTACTACTACTACTACTACTACTACTACTACTACTACTACATGTACTACTACTACTACTACTACCATCACTTCTACTAATACTCCTACTTTTACTACTACTACGACTACTGCTACTGCTACTACTACTACTGCTACTACTATTACTACTACTACTACTGCTAGTACTTCTACTACTACTACTTCTACTACTACTACTACTACTACTACTACTACTACTACTACTACTACTACTACTACTACTACTACTATTAATACTACTACTTCTAATACTACTTCTACTACTACTACTACTTGTACTTTAATGTCTTTAATATGCGTTTACATACATTACTACATGCATACATAAGAGCAATTGGTGGAAAGCAAGGATAGAAAGAGAGAAAGGGAGAGAAGAAAGAGGAGATAGATTGATGATTAACTAGACAGACATACACAGAGGGGGGAGCAGGCTGACAGACATATAAATAGATGCTGACAAACAGCCATACAGACAGACAGAGGCGTAACAAGGCACCAATTCGAACCATTCACTCTCATCTACGTTACAGTATATTCACGATGTAAACATTGAATAATTTTGAAGGTGACGCGATGTAGCCACGGGCTTATCGTATTTGTACTGTTTCATTACGAAAAATAGACACGTGTATAATGGATCATTTAAATATATAGGGGTGTTGTAGCAGAATGGTGTGGAAATGCGAGGGAGAGAAAGACAAAGAAATATAGGGCGGGGTAGAGTGAAAAACATGCAGAGGGAAAAAGAGGGAAAAGAAATCGATGGGGGCTGGGTATGTGTATGTTCGTTGTGAGAGAGAGAACGAGAGAGAAACATGAAGAGAGAGGGGCAAAAAGGGGGCAGAAAAAGGGGGTGAGGGTGAAACAGATGAAGCAAGAAAATGAGAACGAGGGAGAGGGATGAAGTGGGAGAGAGAAAGGGGTGTATATATATATATATATATATATATATATATATATATATATATATTTAGTGTGTAAGTGTGTGTGTGTGTGTGTTGTGTGTGTGTGTGTGAGTGAGAGAGAGAGAGAGAGAGAGAGAGAGAGAGAGAGAGAGAGAGGCAGACAGACAAACATTGAAAGATTGTAACACAGATACACGGCCGATCATGTCAGCATTAAAATCACTTTGTCTTTCCACATAATGTGATGTACCATGTATACACTTGTGTAAATTCCACAGAACATGAACAAAATTACTCCAAATATTAAAACTCGAAAGTGACTATTAAGAGAGAGAGAGAGAGAGAGAGAGAGAGAGAGAGAGAGAGAGAGAGAGAGAGAGAGAGAAGACGGGAGTTGGGGGTGGTGGGGGGGCGAAAGAAAGGCAGAAACATAGGCCGGAAGAGGAAGGGAGACATTGATATACACTGTACATGGATTTGGAGATCTGTATGTTAAGAAAAACACGGAAACAATGATATAGGCCTAAAGGGAAAGGAAGAGAGAAAGTAGCGAGATATTTGGAGAGTGGAGAAGAGAGAGAGAGAGAGAGAGAGAGAGAGAGAGAGAGAGAGAGAGAGAGAGAGGGGGGGGATAGAGCGAAAAAAGAGAAAGACACAGCTATGAATAGAGAGAGAGAGAGGGAGCAATAGAAAGACTGTATACGGGGAGGGGAACAAAACTAATGTACTAACCTCTGTCCGGTAATGCCCTCACAGTGTTTGCATTAAATGGACTCTGTCCGAACATAAGTCCCGAGGCTGCGTCCGCCAGCGAATTATACAGGTTGACCATGAACGGGTGCACGATGCGGTCGACGCGATTCACGCCCTGATCATCGACATCGGGAAGGTCCGGTGATGCATCCTGCAGTCCGAACACATCTAGGAGCTGGTTCATTGCCCGGGCTCGTACGTCCTCCGGCATCGGTCTCCTACTCGTGGATGAGGAGTTCGCAATTGATGTTGACGACGATGCCGATGAGTGTAATTCGTGGAGAGGCCGCATGCCACTGTCGTGGTCGGACACGAACGGAGATATTCTCCCGGATGTTTCCGCGTCGAATTCCTGGATGGGGTACGTGCTTACAAATGCGACAAGGAAGACGACCAAATGACTGAAGATTCCAATCCATCGAAGTGTTCTCACGTCAGCCATGGTTCTCGTTTAACACACACGCCTAAACGGGGGATATGACGAATTAGAGATGCGACTTCAAGTAGATAAAGAACGTGGATCCTGTTGAAATCATCCCCGAACGGTTCTCGAAATTGTTCACTCTATTTCGCCACATATATTGCACTCGTATGTCATTTGTAGCATTGAAACAGGAAAGACTACACTGAAGCGGCGATTACATTACCATGGTAATTTATACCAGTAATTTGTCCATCTCCTCCTTGGCACCTTAACGAGTCTTCTCCTCTCGCGTTACCACCAGCTAAAGATCTTCCCCATAAGGGATGCTAATGCACCACTAATCTTAACATCGAAGCACAACAGAGGAGACACATATGTTACAGTTGGTGTATTATCACTGGAAAGATTCATCGGCCATACCAGTTTTAAGATTTAAAATCAATTTAACAGACTTGAGAGATGATCGTTCCTAATAAGATAAAGACAGCTGTGTTGTCTGGTTGTAGTTCTCGAGGTAGACTGTCGATCTATGGATGGACGGAGCGAGACGGCAGGGCGCAGATATGCCTACCTTAACAAAAGTGCAATGGAGTTGAACGAGTGCGTGGGGTAAGACATTTCGAGTGGGTGTGATTGGTAGAAGCTGGTATAGAGTGGTGGTCCCTGGATAGATGAGGAGCAAATAGTCTAAAAAGAGAAAGGGAGACTTGAGAGAGGGAGGAAGAAAGAGAGAGAGAGAGAGCAAGATACAGAGAGAGAGAGAGAGAGAGAGAGAGAGAGAGAGAGAGGGGGGGAGAGGGGGAGAGAGAGAGGGAGAAGAGGGAGAACGAGAGAGGGAGGGTGAGAGATGGGGGGAGGGAGTGGGGCATAGAGGGGAAGGGCGTAAAGAAATGGTAAGAGAGACAGGGAGAGATAGAATGTTTAAAGTACAGAGAGATAACGGGAGGGAGAGATAGGAGAGAGACAATGAGTGAGACCGACATAGGGTAAAGAAAGAGATAGAGGGATGAAAATAGGGAGAGATACAGAGAGAGAGAGAGAGAGAGAGAGAGAGAGAGAGAGAGAGAGAGAGAGAGAGAGAAGGAGAGAGAGAGACGGACAGTGATTTTGATTGTGTTCTTTACCTCCTCTGTAACATCAATGCTATCATCACTCAAATCATGACAGTTGTTGCAGTTGTTCTTATTGGTGTTGCCTACTGGTGGTGGTGTTTGCAGTATATGATCGCGTCTTTGTTATCATGTTCCTCCTTCTCTTTCCCTCTCTCCTCGTCACCATCATCCTCTTCTTCTACCTCCTCGTCACCATCATCATCTTTGTCTTCCTCGTCATCATCATCATCATCATCATCATCATCATCATCATCCCCACGATCACCATCATCATTAACATCGGAACTGTCATCCCCACTGTTATTAAAGTAGGCTAATTGTGTAGCACATGTCTCCGTTTCGTTTTCCTCTTCAATTTTGGTTGTTTCTTTTTCGCATTAGGTTTGTTCGTCGTTTCATGTTTTCAAATCCAGTAGCGGCTCTTGTCATTTTTGTAAGACATGTTGATTGATTGATCGGTTTAATAGAAAATCACATGTTGTTACCCTGTCCAACTCAGGTCCTCGCACTTCACACTCCTAACCGTAATTTCGTTGTTTTTCTAAACTTTTTTTTTCTCCATTCTTTACTTTTTTCGTCATTAAACGCGCCAGTAGTTCACCATACCCAGCGCGCAGTAGCCGCTTATTTTCACACAGGTCCAAAAACAGGCTTTATCAGCGTTGGGAGATTTGTACACGTGTTTTCTCTTGTTTTCTCCGCGCAAACAATACGGTATTGTTTCGAGCGGTCGGAAAGCGGTGATTGACGGGCCAGACACGGCGGGTTGCAGGTGCAGGTGCCGCTGAGTCGGGCCCGAGTGGGCATACAGGTGGGCAATTGAGGGTTTCAATCGATTAAAGGTGCACTCACGACTTCCACATGAGTGGCTTTAAAATGCTTTCGCATTCCAACACGTTTGATATATATTTATATCCAATTCAGAACTCAAGGAGTAATTTGTGTGCATGCCATGAGTATGTGTGTGTGTGTGTGTGTGTGTGTGTGGATGTAATGTGTCCCCTTGTCAATAGGGCCTAAGAATATAGAAACCCTCTAAAGATTTAAAGAAACACATTGTCATTCCGTAGTTTTATATCGAACAAATAATGCATACACTGAATTTACATCGACCGTGATGAAAATATGTAATCCCATATCATTACAAATAATACATAGTTTTGGTCGCAATGTTTTGTCGCATATCGCATCACATTTTTATTGCAAATAATGTTGTCAATTAGCTGAGATGCGCACATGTTCGTTGTTTTGCGATCTTAGACACATTCAATCAATGTATTTTTGTGACAACCTCGTGTTTCGCATTAGAGTTGAAAGCCTCTTATATTCGTTTCTGCAGTCGGCCATTTCACCCCAGTGCACCTTTAAATTTGCACGTGAGGACGCCACTTAGTCTACCAATTTTCAAAACATCAGCAAGAAAAAAGAAAGCCCAGAACGAGGGAAAAGCGAGGGAAAAAATGGTTTATCGCACGTTTCTTTGATAAAGGACTTCCCACATACTGATAAATGACGCATGTTGCAGTACAAAATAGCTGGTGCGTGATCGTTTGGAGTTTGAGCGTAGAGGTGCAGGAATCCGTAAATGGTGAGGGCAATTCAGATTGCGCGCTCTCTCTCTCTCTCTCTCTCTCTCTCTCTCTCTCTCTCTCTCTTTCTTTCCTTGGCATCTTTCTACCCATACCCTTTCCATCATCTTAAGATGTATATCAGACAGTGAAGCTTTTGTCTACTAGTGTTCTATCAGACCTTTCTCTCCCTCTCTCTCTACTACATACCTCCATCCTCTCCCCCACTCCCTCTATCTCTCTCTCTCTCTCTCTCTCTCTCTTTCTCTCTTTATTACTCTCATTCTCTCTTTCCTCTCTCTCTCTCTGTCTCTCTCTTTTCTCTCTCTCTCTCTCTCTCTCTCTATCTCTCTTTGCCCCTCCCTTGCTCCATTTCCTATCCCTCTTTCTCGCTCTCATACTCACAACCTCTCGTAAATGTCTTTTTGTTCAGTCCATTTCTGCAAAAAGTCTGTAGAGAATAAATAAAGTTATGAATTTCTGAGAATTTGGCAAATTGCAAGTCTGGTACGAAACTGGATGATGTGGTTTACCCAGACTTTCTATTCATTATGTGCGAACATGCATGTAATTAATTTTCATATTTTTTAAGCATTATAATGCAAGTTCTTTTTTAATGGGAAAGAGGCCCATTATGTTACATGTAAAATAATATTTCTGAGAAAAAATGTTGTCCTTGATATATTGTTTATCGAGGGGTAAGGGATTTGCTAACAATGCATTGTAACCGCGCCTATGGCGTCATGCTTGTGTTGACAATATAATGAGTGCTCAAACTTTAAATCTGATTCTTTGATGTTGATTCCCCTTCTGAACACTTTGAAAACAATTCATGTTCAATGCGAACGGCATAAACCCTTTACATACCACAAACGTATTTCTGCACTCGTAAGACACACAACGTTTGTTCAGGAGGAGGAGATGCGTAAAGAAGGCAGAAACACTAGTCAGTATTCCACCTGGTTTTCCCATATGAAACGAATCGAGAGAGACCCAAAATCATAAAATACCGATGGAGAAAATTATCGAGTTTGTTGCACTGACACCTGCTTTATTTCGCTTCACTCGCGTTATGAGGACCTTAATGGGAAGTTCCAATCCAGTTGGATCTCCCGCCAGTTGTATTACTGCCAAATCGCGACATCGCACCTATACTTCACCCCCGTGGGCCTTCTATTGTACCCATGCGTTAATTCAAGTGTACAGGTGTTTTCGCCTTGTTTGGATTTGTTCCTTTTTTTCTTCCCTCTAGTGATCCCCTTCTTTCACCCTGTTCACGAGTATCCATTCTTTTGGCAATGGATCAAGTTTGGTTGACAAGAACTTTTCTGTTTAAAGACGTGCAACCAAAACTGGAGCACGTTCAGGTTTTACCTGGACACTTGTAACCATTGATATGAATCAATTTGAATAGACATACACAGTAGAATAGAGACCCTTGCAATGAAAATAGGTCTTTCATAGATGACGCTACACCAATGAAGAATTGCACTATTTGTATATCGTTTACCCTTAAGAAATTATTTCCATGACACTCATAACCCTTTGAGTAAAGGACCAAATGCTACTCTATGACATTTGTATGTATTAATAGTGCCAACGTGCACAAATCGAAAATAACAAGTTAAAGGTACAAAAACGCACTTCTCAACGGCTTACATGTTGTTACTCTTATGATGAGACCACTATTTGTGGTGGAATGCAGGTGAGGAAGGTGTCAAGCGTCACCTCTAGTGACGATCTGTTATCCTTGTCACCTTTTCTATAAACGAGCAGAGACTCATTCTCACCTTTTCTAGTGATCTATCGCGAGCAAACTCCCGCGGGGCTGACATAACTCGCAGAATCGGAGTCTAACAAAAGAACAAGATGTGGTAGTTTGTGTTTGGTCAACTCTCGCGTACATGCTAAATCTCCTTTCTATGTGTATCTGTTTTGTCTTTATTCCTTCGAACATGGGTATTACCAAGAAGAAAAACATAATAAATGCTTGTTTATGTTTCTCGAGATAATTGTTTTTTTCGACGAAAAAAAAAAACTTAAGTGACCGTGTTTGTATGAGGTTGAGATACTTCGAAGAAACTGTGTTTAAAAAGTAAACTTGTTTTGAATATATTTCAGCGAAGAGGCTCAATGGCAAAATTGCAACAATTGTTTCTTTATATAGGCTTGTGTTTTGAAGATGTCCTTCTCAACACCAGCACATAACATAAAAGTACTGGCGATTTGAAAGTGTGTGTGTGTGTGTGTGTGTGTGTGTGTGTGTGTGTGTTTGTGTGTGTGTGTGTGTTGGGGGTATGTCAAGATGATAAATTGACAAACAAAACTTCCCTTCGTGTTCATAATCGCATATGAATTGGAATGCGCCCTTAATCACCCAAAACAGCAGCAAGTTACCAAAGTTATTGTTGCTCTTGGTATCGAATTCAACACGTAAGATTAAACAATCTTGATATATATATATACACCCGTGTAAACGGCGACATTAACTTGTGTTCTATTTTACATTTTCTAGTGTTCGAGCGAACTTGGGCAAATTTAGGGAGAAGACAACTGTTAAATTCGAGGATACAATTTAACCCACTTTTCACTGACCCGTCTTTGGATTCAAACCAACTGTCGTTACGGGTCGTTATGGGGTCAGCGAATGACGTCTAATTCGAAATGTTTAAGACCAAATTTGTCATTTGAATTCATTACTTTACTCTTCTGGGTGGCCGGGAGCGGGGAGGGGGTGGCCCAGCGGGGCGTTATGGCCTCGACTTTGTATCCACCTACCCCAGATTGACGGCATCACCCTGGAAGAACATCGGAAGAAGAGGCGAAAAGGGAGAGACGGTTAGGTAGGACAGAAACCATACACATGTGCTGTAGAGAAAGATCAAGTGAAAGATGAAGAATAAACAAGATGAAGACGCAATTAGATGACAGGCAGATTGGGATTTTAGCAGGGACACATTAATTAATGCAAGTAATAAAGTGCAAGGTGTTGTTTATATGTATATTCATTTAAAGAGAAAGGAGCAAATGGGCTCAGAGAGAGAGACAGAAAGCGGGGTGATTATGAAAATATGGGGTGCAGAGGTAGAGAGAGGGGATGGTAGAGTGAAAGAGTGTGTGTGTGTGTGTGTGTGTGTGTGTGTGTGTGTGTGTGTGTGTGTGTGAGAGAGAGAGAGAGAGAGAGGAGACAGAGATAGTGTGAGAGAGGGAAGAGACAGAGAGAAAGAGAGAGAGAGAGAGAGAGAGAGAGAGAGAGAGGAGACAGAGAAAGAGAAAGGGGCATTACTGATGAGCTAAATAAGCAACTTAACCATAATTGTTCTAGAAAGAATGTACGGAAAAACTACTAAAATTAGGAAAAAGATATAGGCTATCAGTTTGAAACAAAAAATTTATTAAAAACTAATACCATGCAAACATGACAGAGAAAGAAAGAGTGAGGAAAAGGGAGGGGGAGAGAGAAAGGGGGGGACACGACAAGCGAGAGAGGAGGGGGGGGGCAACAGGAGAAAGACAAAATATGAGAGGGGCGCTCGAGAGTGGACATAGTTGAGGAGGGGGTTCCTCCAGTTAGTACAAGTGTATTAAGAAGAAAACACTTGTAACAGCTCTCCAACCCCCCGCTTAATCCTCTGCTTGTATTCGTAGGGTGACAACGAAAAGTTTGGATACCCCTGGCGCCGCCCGCAGGTGCGTCACACGCAAGTCATTGTCCACCGTGCAGGTGCGCACGACTTTGATCTTTCTCGTCCCCATTTTTTTTTCCGAATATGAAAGAAGAGACACCAACACTTCCCACCTTTACGAGTGCTTGCAGAATATAATATAGCTTATTTCTGTAAGAATGAAATTGATTTATGTTTGGTACGTTATACAATTCTAAGAGAAAAGTATTTCAATCTTGTTTTGATGTTGTAATCTAATCCCTAGCGACACATATGCGCTCAAGCAATACACGCATACCATATAGAACAGCAATTACTCTGGGACATAAGGGCTTAGAGGTTGAATCGACCCCACACTTCCTCTTTTTTTTAGAAAAGCTCTCTTTTAATTCTTTGAATAACACTGACGATGTGTATTATTTGATACACGTAATGGTTATCATATGAATAATTATGATAAACATTCGAATTTATTTAAGCTCTTGTCTTGTAATGTCTCGGCACATAAATAGGTCGACATTTCCCATGCAAAATGCTATCGTATTTAGGACAACGATGTAAAAATATGTTCATAACTTTTTCGTTGTTTTTATGATACTTTTATGGAATGGGTGAAATGAAATGTTGATCAATGAATTCGAGATTTACCTGGTTCTAGAGTAGCCCCTTTGAAGCTTTGTATGATACAAAGAAACAGTATTTAAATGTTAACAAATTCACAAAACACATGTAGTAAAAGGAAATATCTTAACTTCACCACCTTTGCCAAAGTACATAAGATTAAAGCCTGGGACCACAATGATTGTATGGGGCTAGATCGAAGAAGTTCGATCAATATATTTGTCGAACTTTTGCATGACTTGTTACTTTTCTCAATGTATGAGTTATTATCTGAGGCCACTAATGAATTCAAAACATGTTTGTTATATTGAAAATCAAGACAAGGTTATGTTCAAGAGACCATTTTAAAAGCAGCTTGCAGTAGAAGAATGACGCCGATTCTTAATAAATAGAAAACCTGGAAACGAACAACCATTAGAGCTGCTTTGCATACACTTCTTTTAATGATTACTTCGCATACTTAAAGCGACGAAGAAAAACACAAGTGAAACGGAGTTATTCAATGTTAATGGAATTTTATCAAGGGCTTCATTAGCCTATATGAATAACACACACAACATTTACAACATCACAAGAATGTAATATACACTCATATTTCAAACGGGATACACCTGATTCTAATATCATATCAATAGTAATAATGATAATAATAATGATAAAATAATATTATATCTCCATTAGAATACCGTACCAATCAATGAGATCTATTTTTATGACACATTCATAAAAGCTGTACACACTCGGATGCATAAATAGTGGGTTTACATGGTTTGCATGCGCATGAATAACGATTAGCTACAAGACTTACACAAAATCTCGTCATTGCACAAAATATACATCGTATAATTTACATCGACCAGTGCTTGATGAATGCTCAATACAAAGCGACAACAATCACAGCATATAACATTTAATATTAAATGACGTATACTTCCGTTCGCATTAGACGAAGGCCTACAACGTTGACTTATTGTAGTTAATTGAATACATATTACAATGAGGTAAAAACTATCTCCCACCATCTTCACATTGTACTCGTTTATTTGGACATGGTATAAGTATAACAGAATGCGTTATATTATGTTGTTGTGAAAGGGCCCTGTGGTCCCGGAAGCAAACTGCATAGTCATAATTTTTTTTAATTGAATTATACGACCCTGATGAATTTCATATTTGACATTTTACCTATATGGTGCCAAACTGGATTTAATAGGTTAAAGTCGCGATTCTTAAACTGCTTTACAGAGTTGAAAGGGATAAACCATCTTTATTTAAGAGCACGCTCATTTGAACACGAGAAATGTATTCAAAAGTGGTATGCATTATGTTATCAACCTTTACACTCGGCAATATATTCATGTAAACAAACCAATTTAAAATGCATTATTTTTCAATTTTTCCATTATTTTTCCATTTTAATTTCCATTACCGAAATTAGCCATCTCATTTTTCTAACTCGCAATATATACATATTAGTGTATGTATACTGTCTTGTTGTAATTTGCACATATCAATAGAGGTAGTAGTTACAATCAATAGATGACCATAATGCGATCAACATTTTAATAAATCTTCTTAACAGACGCTCTGTTATATGCTCTCTCTCTCTTTGATTGTAATACTTATAGTTCTTAAAAGTGTAACCTTTACATATCTTTCAGTAATATAAATCATGCATTCGTATCTTAACTGGCTTAAACATAATGTTAGTATCATTCCTTTCTTTTGACGATATAATGTATGTATTTCATCATATTAGTTTTAAAGTTTGTACACATGCGAAATTCAGCCTTCGGCTACCATGCTCGTATGTTGTTGTTTTTTCATCAATAAACCTTGACTTCAAATTATTTTAAAGAGGCACACTTGTGAAAGCTTGAGATAAATGTTTTTTTTTATGTTTTAATTTTATTCATTACTTGGGAGGGAGGAAGTTTAATATCTATGAAAGAGAGACAAGAGCAACTCAATTTATTTCACACAGTCACATGATATTAATATATGATACAATAAAGCGTACATGTACGTCGATATCACATTGACTTATATAAGTTAGATGTTAAAAAAAATTACATTTCTGGAAAGTGATAACCGAAATGTTACAACACGAATCAAGCTAGAGTTAAAACATCATGTGGTCAAAAGATAGATATTCTTAGAGGAGCAGGTTTTGTACCTTTTCTTTACTGATATCCTTCTAATAATCCTTCGAACATTTTGTAAGCCTTATGATAAATTAGGAGCAATATTTGTGTGTGTTTGTCATATGAATAGTTCAAAACACAACCATGGTCACTGTGTATCAGAGCTGTCAATCCACCCAGGATTGGCAGAAGAAACCAAAGCAAGTGTGATGCCATATTTGGGGGGTCCTGATTTGTTGAAAATGCATCAAATATTGAAGAATCATTAACAGGATATTGATTGATGAAATGTCACAAAACCTGCTCCCAAAATTGATATCCTTTCATTTTATGACGTGTCAATCTAAGTTGATCTGAGTGATAATTGTCTTGTTATCATTTTTCAAAAGTGTCTTTTAAAACCTACAAAATCGCAATGACAAATAGCAGGCTCAAATGAATTGGCAGCAGTGGTACTGTATTTATCGATTAGACATGATTATATCGAACGCATAACTATCATGCGTGTCAGAAAACTTATTTCAATTTACCGTGTACACTAAAACACTATGTCAATTAGTAGAGTAGTGCTAAATGATTAGTATTTCCATTTCAAAGATGCAACTTGTTTAATTGTAGATCCGAAACTGACGTAAGCTGACCAGGCTTGATTGAGCCGCTTAAGTTGGGATGATCAACATCATTTTGTAAAAGTGAGAGTCTACAGGTATTACATACAGCACTTATGAGTACCCGGCAAAAAAATATCACATTAAATGAAAATGTTGATATAAAAGCATTTTCAAAGACACTCGTAAGATCTAATCTTTACATTGTATGAATACACACAATGTGTATACACACTCTTTAGCTTTTTATGTGCCTTTGTTGTAGTTTTACACTAACGATACACAATAATCGCTATGGGCAGGTGTTTGTCTAGCACACAATGGGGTCACTCAAACTATTTAGGCCAAGGCCTCTTACACTTTGTGCATCATTATTCGTTATCAGTCTCGGAATGGAAAGCAAAACAATGATAGCAACTATTTTTATATATTGGTTACATCCTAAGCAGATTCCGGGGTATGTAGTATATGTCGGTTTTACAGTACCATGTCCACATTTTCACGATATATTACATCGAACTAACTCCATAAATTACACACGGCAGTTTCTGCAGTCATGTATCACAACAATATGTTAACACATCTACTCACTACATTCATTTTACATACCATTGTGGTATCGTTTTTCCATGAGACATTGCTATGTTTTATTTTATTTTTTACTTCGAAGCTGCGCAACGGTTTATTTCGCTTTCTTCGGATGCTGCACCGGACGGCTAACGAGCTTTCCCCGAGAGCTGAGCGGCCCGGCTTACGATCTTCCCCGAATGCTGCGCCGATCGGCTCACGATCCCCTCCGAAGGCAGCCGGCTGCGTAACGATTCGTTTCGAGAGCTGTGCTACGTGTTCAGGCTGCTGGGCATGAACAGTCGGTGATGGCGTAGATCGATTTTCTTCGTCCGTCAGGTAACGTGAAGGTGTGTCTTTCACGTGACTTGGCATGGCAGGACGACGCCTTGGAGACTGAAAGACTCATCAAACACGACCCATCGTCACCACTATAGAACGAGAGACAGACAGACAGATAGACAGACAGGGGGGAAAGAGAGTAAGGGAGATGGAGAGAATGAGAGAGAGAGAGAGAGAGAGAGAGAGAGAGAGAGGGGGGGGGGACGATAAATAGAGTGAGAGAGCGGAAGGGAGAGTGGTAAAAGATAGAGGAAAGGTGAAGGGGAGAGGGGGGGAGAATGTGATTTATTGTGTGGAATGGAATTGGCAAATTACATTATAGAGCTAGTAATGTTGTTTTTGTAATGTAATGTTGGCTACATTGTATGTTACTCATCATAACACGCTTATTCATGCATTACTTAAGTTTAGTGAATACAGTGTAAAAGATTTATTCATTACAAGTTTGTCTGCATGTGTGTGTGTGTGTGTGTATGTCTCCTTCTCTTTCTTCTCTCTCTCTCTCTCTCTCTCTCTCTCTCTCTCTCTCTATTTCTCACGTACATGATTATTCTTTAATAATAACACACAGTAAAAATTCTCTATACATGTGTAAGTTTTTAACTAATCTACCAGTTATGTTGTGTTTTACCGTATCAACGTTCCAAAACTATGAATTTTAGAAATATTTACGACGGGTTCTTTTCTTACCTGAGAACACAGAGGTTTGAAGGCGGGCAGTCCCCAACGCATTGGCCAACGTCCACCTCCTACAAAAATACATCAAAATGACGAATGGATTCTGGTTCATTTTCATTTCTTATACCCTTCCTAAATCAAACACTCGATCCCGAGGTGACTCGTACATTATGACGATGATATTGAAACATGCTTCAGCGATCACTTGCAAAGAAAGACCGTCTGTCCATCCGGACGACATTGTATATTTGCCTTGAAAAAATATTTTTCATTGAAACCTATACTAAAGAAAACCGTACATGTAAGACCCTCGTACAACTGCATTCATTGTCCCCAGTTTTGAGAGGTATTTTTTGCTGCACTTTAATCTGCAACTTTCATTCTTGCGATCACAAGTACTTTTATGTTTACAAAATGCAAGAAATATGATCACTTCATTTTCAGCACTTACTCATGTATGGCTAACTTTAACAGAAGAAAAGACCTTTTACAGTTATCAACATGGTTAAGTATGGATGAAGTAGGAGAGGGATGGGGAGAATAAGAAAAAAAAGAAAATAAAATAAAACAAAACATTGGACAGGAGCGTTAAAAAAACGACGGACAAGTAAGCAGGAGCGAGAAAAGGAGGGCACGAAGGAGAACAAAGAGGAGATTGAAGAAAAACGAAGATGTAGGGACACTCACCACTGCTACAACTTGCGTCTCATTCGTTGTTGAATTCCACTTCATGGCATAGAGCGACTCCAGATATGACGCTCTGTAACACCGAGACGTACAACCACACCTTTCTATCGTTTGAACGGTGCGGGCGCCTGTCAGAAAGATGGACACAGGGAAAGGAAATCATAATATGTACTGTACTGTAGATATCTCATATTCGAGGCTGTTTCTTAATGTGTAAGGACATATATATTGTAATAAAGTCATCATGGTAACGAGGTTTGCAATGTTATTACAGTGAAACCTGTTTATGAATACTGCTCTGGTATGTGGGCTTCATATTAAAGCAGGTGCGCTTTGTGTACAGTTTATTTTCTAATAACCTTGAATGTTACATTTGATTCCTGTCTGCCCTCCAATATTCTACCATCAAATTAACTCAAATCGTTAAACTGCACATTTAAATACACGTGAAATACTTGTAGGTGACTTTGATTCATCACGGACTTTAAAAACGTTGCGTAAGCGGAATGGGGACGGACGAACTGACAATGTGAAAACATCATTTGACTTACCATTTGGCCCTGCTATTGCGATCGTCCTATTTTTAACCGCTCGACATCCCATGTCCGTCGAATCTGTTCGAGAAGAAAAAAGCGGGAGGAAAATACCTAAGATTTTATTTTACTGACTTAATTTTACTTCATGTCTCTAGCAATCTGTAACTTGTGTTGTTTTTTGTTCTTTAGTGTTAACCCATACCTAGTCCAGCGGCATAGCTGAATAATTGTTCACTTTTGTCTAAAAGCACCAAATTTGGCACACATGTAGAATTAAATTATCTAAGCAAATTTGGATATTGAGCCCTCTTGAATTTTGCCCAGGGAGGCAATGGCGGCCATTTTGAAGACGATACCAAACTCATATAGCTTTGGAGTAACTTTTATCAAATTTGGGGGCAAAAACGTGATTTTTAAACAAAATTTCCAAGATTTTAATTTTTCTCCAATTACGTATTTGTTTATATTCAAAAAATATTGCACACTAATGAACTGAAACGTAATGGAAATTTGACTATGTATATGTTTTATATTGTGTGTAAAAATGAATTACATTCCATTTCATGATACATAGTTATAGTATTCTAGAGATGAAAGTTTGAGGTTTGCTAAAGCAGCATTTTGCGCATATCGGGTATCCGCCATATGTTTAACAAGCAATCACCAAACGTCCCTATTTACTGGCCAAATGTACTTTAACTTCGAAAATGTGGTACCATTGTCATTGAAGACTACTACATACAGAAATTATTAATGAAAACTCTACTCCTCCCCCCCCCCTCCCCCCCCCCCCCCCCTCTGACAAAAATAGGTGCTTTTAGACAAAAGTGAACAATTACGTCAAAATATCGAGCTATGCCGCTAGACTATACTTGTCATATTTCGATTCGTATCGTTTTTCGAAGACCTGCATATATATGAAACATATGCTCGTAACTGACGTTTATTTGCATACGTGATTAAATACATGTTTAACTCGATATTGGCCTGCACTATCTTACCTTTCCAAGTGATTTTATATATGTTTGATATTGTTAAAAAAAAATGTAATTAATAGTAATTAACAAAATTTACGTACATGTAATATATTTTACTAGTATGCAATTTCATAAATTGGTGCTTAAGCATTTATTCATGTCCCTCCACTTATCGTCACATGATACAGTGATTTCATCACATCAAAAGCGAGAATGTTGACTCTAACCCTCAGGAAATGATGGGGTTACAAGGCCTTCCAATCTTAGATAAGTACTTCACCAGTATGTTCCTCTGAATAAAATAACGCCGAGGTAAATTGAATGGTAAATACATCAATAAGGAGAAAGGCACTTCCTTAACTCTTCATGCCCGATTGATCCAGTTTAGCACTTGTCACTCACGTTAAAAAGATAGTCCACCCTGAAATCAAGTTGGTGTTGATAAAATCGCGTGTCTGCTGATATGTTAAATTCACAGGTGAAATGATATGTATTTATTCGAGAAAAACTACCAACAAAATGGTACACAAGTTAATGGGGGACATTATCGCACGTGACGTCATAAAATCAAATTTAACCGATCATAAATTTCTTGCCCTTTGACGGATTTTCGTCAAACCTTAACCGTTATGTTTATTTCGTGTTTCTTGTTGTTAAAACTATTTTAAGTTGAGGTTGGACTATCCCTTTAAATAATGTTTTTTTTTTAAATGCGCGAGCTTACCTCCCCCACAGCGGCCCTCGCAAGTGCCCACATCCACCTGGGTTTCATACGGGGAGTTAGGCGAGAAGACGACTATCTGTGGCCGTCGCTCACAAACAGGTGGCTCGCGTTCTCTGCATGTGCAGTCCTGTATGACGCGGTGCTCCTCGCTGCCCGTCGGTAAGTGGGCGCTCTCCATGCGGGTAACTCCGGGCAGGCACATGTCGCCCTGCCCGCATCGTGTGCACTGGGGTACGTGAAGGAGCAAAGCGAGAGAAAGAGAAAAATCTATATTTGATTAACTCTGTTTAAACTGTAAATCATCTATCATTCATCAAATAATTTCTTCCTTAAAAAATAACACAAATACCATCAACACAAATTGTGTTTCACATAGATTTGCGCAGGCACTTCTTGACACCAGGTGGCAGCATAACCTATCAGTCATTGTCACGCCTTTTACCCATTAAAATAAAAAAATCTCCGAAAAATCAACATTTGTCACGATTCGAGAAACACCGTGTTCACATTGAAATGATCTCCTTAACAATTACCGTGAAATAGGAATGTTCATGTGTGTGTGCGTGGGGGGGGGGCGGGGTGCGTACAGCAGTTGGTACCACAGTGCTTTCTCACTGATTACCATGATATCAGTGTGTGTGTGTGTGTGTGTGTGTGTGTGTGTGTGTGTGTGTGTGTGTGTGTGTGTGTGTGTGTGTGTGTGTGTGTGTGTGTGTGTGTGTGTGTGTGTGTGTTGGCTGGGGGAGAAAGACCATGGCTTCTTTTTGACAAGGGAGGACTGGAGAAAGTCCGCAGCGAAGCGATGATAAAACATTCAATATTTACTATAAAAGCTTCAGCTTTAACCGGCTCAACCGGGTCAAACATGAAATGACTATCCTTTCCTGATAAATGTATTTGTGAAATTAAGTCCGAGAATCCACGAATATGTGCTAGAGCAAATAAGAGGCTTCATTTACTCTGCTAGAATTAAGCATTCGAAACTGACCTCTGGATACGACTATTATCATAAATTTCCAAGAACCATCAACGCATGAGCGGAAATGACTATACTCCCACACACGCCTCATTAATTAAGTAATAGCGAACACCGACTCTGCCTTATTGCGAAAGATTAGACCTCGTGAATCATCTTCAGTTCACCGATCCTCATGAATGTAGCCATTGTTCACAGTCACTCATGTTCACGCACAAAAACAATCCATGGCCCTCTCTGAAATAGAATTCCGATTGATCGCAAATGCACTTGCGATTAATATGAAACTCTATACATAACAGTTAGGGGGTTGCATTTGCGATCGATTCAGATCGATAGCAACTCTTCATAAGACGGAGCCTAGATGAGTGTTCTCTCCCCGATCAATACAAACAAGGAAGTATTATAATAGAGAGTAAGATTAATCACGATAGCCTACCTAAGAGCATCACATGATCGCATCATCTATTACTACTATGTTGACCGTGAGTACGAATCCATTGCTGCTCCTAGTGCTACTACTTCTACTACTGCTACTATTGCTGCTGATACAACTATATACACATATACACCCTCTCTCTCTCTCTCTCTCCCTCTCTCTCTCTCTCTCTCTCTGTATATATATATAAACCATAAGTGTTACTTCTACTGGTAATGATAACAAGCAAATAATCAACGTTGGTGAAGGTGATGGGACGAACTATCACTTTCGAGGCGATCTGGATGTAGCTATCTTTCCGAAGCGCATTTGAGGAAAGATAGCGTATATATTCAGATCGCCGAGGAAGTGATAGTTCGTCCCATTGCCTGAAACAAAAAGTTGATTATTTGCTTTATATTTCACATTTGAAACCAACTATCTATACCAAAAAATGTCAATTTGACGTACAAAAGTAATGTTTACTTCCCTTCCCTAACCCCGAGCCGCTGCCATAGGGAACACGCGTATAGGACGCGCGTTAGGACGCGTCAGTCAATTCATAGTCCGAGTGTAACGCACTTTTATTTCGCGCGTACTCAAAATATTGATCACGCGTTAGGACTGTGAGGAGTGAAGAGACCGCGAAACCAAAAAGTACTATCACCTAGAGTGTAACGAACTTTTCTTCTCAGGTGATCAGATGGGAAAAACTACGCTTCATCGCGTGATCAACTCTTGAACAATCATATGGCAACATTCTTAGTATGTGGAATATAATAACACTTATATAATTACAGTATATTTCCACTACCATTAAAACTGCTTCTACTACCACTTATTATACAACTTTACTACTCCTGCTGTTACTATACTAATACACTCACATACTGTGAGATTGTATGGTGGAAATTATCTATCGCAGGAGGGACATGCCAGTCCCTGCGCAGATGGATAATTTCCACTATACTTTCGAACTCAATATTTGTTTTATATTCCTTTTGTAAAGCAATAACAAAAAAAGGAGCAAGAAAAGTTGCCATGTTTGTTTACAATCTCGGACGGAACTGAGCGGGCGTAGTGCGCGGCAGTCAAAATAAATTTTGTTACCAGGCAGAGAGCATGCGCAGTAATGCCAAGGATGAAATTAGTAAATAGAGCATGCGCAGTGCTCCCCAAGAAAAAATAGCAAAAGATAAGGCAGAGATTTTAGTTTCTAGTGAAATTATTTTGTATTCTGCGAGCATCAATCGACCAATCACGTTCCTAGAATATTCATGAATATTTATAGAAGGGATATGATATTTCTTATATTACAACTTACACAACTACAAATGCTGCTACGATTTCTGCCACTATCACTCCTTCTCTTACTAGTACCACTGCTTGCTTTTTCATTGTCGTCTGCTTGGCATGTGCCTGCTTGTGGTACTTCCGACATTGTTATCACTAATACTGTTAATTACACAATTATCACTTTTTTATTTATAATTCTACCCCTTCTCTTTTGCTGGTTTTCCTTAGGCACCTACCTGATTTAAACTCCGATATTTCTTTCGAATTCGCTTCCGACACGTTCCGACATCGAGTAACTGTTCTGTACCGTCAGTATCTGAACAATGTATAAGAGAATAGTCACAAAATAACATATAAAACAGGAATTTTTAGTTAATATTAAATGTATATTATGCAAATATTGACAGCTATAAAGGGCACTCTTGAATTGTAGATGGTTGATTTCACACACAAATCGCATATATTTTTATTGCACCAGCTTGACTTTCTGTGAGACCTTTGCCGCACTTTCAAACAATCAGATGGTACATATCAAGTAAATGGGGATCATGTTTCATGCAAAGGGTTTATTTTTTCGAAATTCCTTTATTCGTAGCTGCAAGGCGTTTCCCCACTCTAGTACATGTGGACCAGGGTAAAAGCCAATTCACACCAAATGGAGTTTCAATTGATGTCAACTAGATTCAACTGGATTGAACTGATTTCAACTGGTTTCAACTGGATTCAATTGGTTCCAGTTGGAAAAGGAGTCAGAAACCAGTCGCCATACATTTTCAGTTTCCAACTGGTTAAACTCCAAGTGGAATCAAGCCAGTTACATGTCATATTGTCATTTGGAAGTGCAATTAGCTATTAAAAGGCTGGTTAGGTGGTCTGTCGTATTCAACAGATCGCCTTCTAATTTCGTCCGAATTTTCTTTCTTTATTCCGGCCCACTTTTTTGTGTCATCTATGTCTCAACAATGCACATGTCATGTTTAATCAGTTTTTCACCATGTATAGGTATACATGTGAACTAGTCATTGCAAATTTTTCAAAGTCATGGCATGACCGTGACGTCATCAACGAGCACTTCAATGAAAACCTATTACTTCATTTAGCCCTAGAACTGCTATATCTATATCCATCCACTAGCAACTGGCTTCAGAGTGTCATTAATAATTCATGATGCTTCTGGTAGCAAAGATGTTGTGAGTTGACACGCGTGATGCACAATGGCCATTAAGCTGTTTATTTTCATTAACAGAGTTTGCGTGAATTTGCATGCAGCTGAGATATTTTACTAAAAAAAAATGTTTATTTTTGCTCACTGATATCTCTTTTCCTCACAAAAGTATTGATGCAGTCCAACAGAAGTAGACAAGCGAAATAAGACTATACATTTCATTTGTTCTCTCTGAGAAACCGTTGCTAGGCAATCCTGTTCGTGAAAAGCACAAGTCATGCTGAGACCACATAATTTTTCGGCGGTGCCACGCATGGGCTCAAAAAAAGAATGTTGTTTCATATCCTTCCATAACATATCCCTGATTAGACGTATCGAATTCCTATTGTAAAGCCAAGACAACAGCTCTTCATATGAGTGTCAATATGATCGATCATTATCCACGGATAAAACTAATTCATTCAGAATCTACTTCTATACCGACATAATTGTGACACAAAACTCATAAACATTAATTTTATCAAACATGGATATTTCATTAAGGTGAAATTTTGATACATCAAACTTGGATATACCTAATTCATGTAAGTGAGTACAGGTGAACTGGTCAGTGTAAAATTTTTCAAGGTCACGGCATGATCTTGACGTCATGTACGAGCAGTTTAATGGAAATCTATTATCTTTTCCTCAAGAAATGATCATCTAAAGCTAATGAAATTCGACATGTATAAAGTTAATGAAAAGACACTTAATTTAAATGAAAAAAACGCGCGCGTAATTTTATGTTAGTGCATTGACGCGCGCGCATTTTTTAATGCTCTAAATCAACTGGAAATTGCTTTGCATATGTTTCAGGCCATTTAAAAAGTTTCAAACATTTCCGCTCGTGCGTGCGCGTTCGCACGTTTTTTCGTGTGTAAAAAAAGCAACGTCAGAATTCCGTTCTTTTACTGAAATAATGTTTCTGACACTACACACACTATATCCTTTCATTGTGAGCCATGTTCACGCAATAATAAGGTCGTGGGGGTGCGTTAAAGTTGAAAGTCCGCGCGTGTGTCTATGCTTTTCTGTGTGCAAATAGTGTAAAAAAGATTTTCGCTTTGATCTCCCATGTTCGAATCCGCCGATTCTCTGGATGATTTTTGGCTGGATTTGACGTATAAATAAAATCGGATGCGTAGGAGATCGAAAGCGCAGTTGTGACATATAATACCTACGGTGCATCTATGAAGATTCAATCGAGGAATATTGTTACAATATGGCAAAAAGGCTCTTAACGTGATACCAAGTTGCAGTATAAAAGTCTCAATTTCACAATGTTCCACATCATATTCCATGAAATTGCATGAAACATTATTTTCAGATATTTTCCATTCAGACAAGTAACATGAAAAACGTGCCCAGCCACGCCCAAACTAGTATTTCCATCTCACAAAAGTATCAAATTTCATATTCGCTTGTCCTTTTTAACTACATAACGAGCACTTACTAACAAAATTGAAAGTTCAGCAATGAAAGCTGACATGTATGCATGTATAGGAATGCGTATGACCTATTATAAAATCCAGGTGAACGTGACGCAATTTCGTATGCATCATACTGTTGAGAGCAGCTGCTAGTCATGAATATTAAGCGGCGGCATCAAAGGGATGGATATCCATGCGCTTAAACATCCTTGGTGACCCCCATTATTCTGAAAGTGTGTAAATGTGTAGATTTTATCTCATGTCTCAATTTATCGCTAAGTACATCGTGACGTTATATTGCCATATGAATCGAAAAAATGAATTTTCATGCATGACATGAAATTCTTGAGCGTATCTGAGTAATCCTGTATCATTTTTCTTCTGTATGTCAGTATTTTTTAGCCGAGACATTGCTCTATGAGTTAGGTCAGGGATGTGTTATGGAAGGATATGAAGCAACTTTCTTCCTTTGAACCCATGTGCCAAGCCGCTGAAAAGTTATGTGTTCTCAACAGGTGCTGTTCAGGTGTTTGAACAATTATGAATATGATTGTGTGGCAACGGCTTCTCGGAGAGGACAAAAGAAATTTACAGTCTCATTTCGCTTGTCCCGTTCTGTTAATACTTCCATGAGCATAACAGGTATCAGCAAACACAAATAAACAAGTTTTTCAAGTGAAATATCTCTGTTTCACGCAAACACACACAAACGCCGTTAATGATAATACACAGCTTAATATATCATTTTGAGAGTGGTTGAATCCCCCAGATGCACAAGTTGTCGGAAAGTGAAGAAATTGGCCAATTTTGTAAGTAATAAAAATAGCTTATATGTCCGATTTTTAATGATTCCTCAATACTTTTCGAAACAAAAGCAAAGTAAAGGATCTGTCATTATCTGCCGTGAACTTCCTTAAAGTTTGCAAACAAATTTGTCAAAAACAAAACGTCTACAGACAAATGGGAAATTAAAGAAATTTCTTTTCAAGTTGACATCAGCTTAATGTCGGCACGGCACATGGAACATCAAAGCATTGTCATGATTATGGAATGCTTTTGGCATTCATGAGCACGCTTTAGAACCCATACAGATGTTTGAATATATTATGCTCGAGTTTCTACTCCTTCGTAACACCTCCCTGGTTAGGTTGCCTTCATTTTTCAATTTGATGACGTCATCATGGTATAAACCGTGATTGGGCATTAATGTCAAAATGTGACGTATGCATAGGTTATGTCAATGGAAGAGGCACTTATTTCCAATCATGACGATCTTCCACGAGCTGTATCTTTCTCATGTTTAAATCTTTTACTCTGAAATTTTAGTATGTTATAGCTGAGTCTACTAGTTATCGGCTCTGTGGTCTTTGCGTGTTAAGTGAATGTAAAGATCTGTGCATGAATAGACCATTTCGTAATTACGCCAAGGTCGGACAATGCACTGAATAAATACTACTAGACTGCTCACTAGGATTGTTTTTCATGAAGTTGTGTTGGATGATGGATGTAAAGACATTTTACAGTGTGCCCGGAACCACGATAGAAGCAGATGCACATGGTGGAATGTTCTTTCACTACCTTCTCAGAGCTGAATAGCTGTTGCCAAATTTGCATAATAATAGATTGAAATGTGGTCGACTATCTAATGAATTCCCATTTTACTCTGTGAGTTTGGAAAATGACCTGAGGTCATTTACTAAAAGCAATAATCTGCTCATGCGCAATTGCAATTACGAAATGGCTTATTGGTTGAGACGCGCGACACCGGTTCGAATCCTGGTGTGGGTAAGGTCATTACTTCATTCCTTTTGCAATGTGATTTTTGTCACCGTCTTCTGTTCTTTCCCTCACTTCGTCTTTATCTTTTGTTTTCTCCCCCCCCCCCCCCCCTCTTTATCTTAAATGACTATTAATTACATTTTGTGAGCACGTACATGTGACCATTCAGGCAAGTTTGTGAAATGTTAGTGTATTGTAGGTGCGCTATGAGCTTTCTTGAGCTGTGTCTCTCATTTCTTATGAATAGATGGTGTCGCGATTGAAGGTATACTGTCACCGTGCATTTACCAGCCCATGCCTATGCATTAATTTGCCAATGCAGACCACCTCATACTTGTCCACAAGTAAGTATGTACAACAGTACAAGTTTGATTTTTTTTTCACTCGAGTACTGTATTGTTCTCTCGACGTTCTGATTTCCTTTGATCCGTGAAAGCAGATCAACACGTATTAAATGGTTAGGTTAATTCAAGGCCAACAAGATGTTTGGAACAGGTTCTAATTTATAGGGTACTGGGAAGACAAGAAAAGCTTCAAAAGGCGATCGTGAGCAATCTTCTTGCCAATGGTCTTAAATTCATGTATTGTCCATTTTAGAAACTTGGTGAAAGTTATTTCCCCTGAACTGATCTACATTTGCAGTTATTAGTGATTTAATCACAAATCCTCCGAACATTGAAAAAGGGAAAAAGTTGTGTAATAAAGCGGTGAAAATGTAATTGGCTTTCTGGTCACATTTTCGACCCACTCACTTCTAATGCAATGAAGAATCAACATTGGGTCATTTTCTTATGAATGTGTTTATCATATTACTCCTAAACAATAGTGTCTTTTCAAAGAATATTTGATTGTGGAATGCCTTTATTATTACCTCAGTCTCTTAGATCGTATTGCCAGCTTCCTAGGCTTAGCAAATTCAATATGTTTTGAGGGTGAGATAATTATAGGAGGGAAGAGCAAGTAGTCAAAAACTTAGTGGACACCACTATGCTTATCTTCCCCCGCATCCTCCTACCAACTCTATTAACGTCTAGGAATGTGACGTATTCGCCCCTGTACTTGCTGGGTGAGCTCTTTATATTATGAACATAATATAATTATATAATCATTTTAGCCTCCGTGCCATGTTTCAAGTCGAATCGTGACTGTGCTAAAATGAGAAGGGAACCCGCCTCTGCGTTTGCGAAACGGCGAACGGAACGTACGAATGTCTATGAATGGGCCGTACTTCGCCCCAGATCTTGCTGGGTGAGGTATTTGTGTGTATCATTTTCAGATTATGGACAATGAACATGTTTTAGCTTTATATATAAAGTGACCGCTTCAGCACTTCAAAAGGTCCTGATTTTAGCGTTCTTACATCCTGTTAATGATTCCAGTTTCTGAAAGCAATTTGTTTAAAGTATTCATCAGGGGTGTTCATTGTTTTATATCCAGAACGCGGATGAGACCCTAAGGTTTGGCAACAATACGGAAGAATGCAAGTGTCATTAAAAATGAATGGAATAAGTCTAGAGAGTATCCACAAGTAATTATGTATGTTTCCTCCATGAGGTAGAGTCTGTCATTGTTTATTTTTAATGTGTCTTTTGCATCAGAGATACATTTGCACTGCGAGTGAAAAGATTCCAGTTTCAAGTTTCTTTATTTCACTCACTGGATAAAAATACAACAATAACAACAAATACAAATACATGAATAAATTAAAGCTGAGTTGGTAACAGCCAGGAAGGACGCAGCCTTATAAATAGCTGACTCTAACGCATGAATGTTTAAGATCGACACAAGTACAATGCTAGCACAACAGAATGCAACAAATAACTAAAAATGGAGAAAAAAAAAAGAAAAAAAAGGGGAAGAGTAAAGCCTTACCTAATATAATGGATTAAAACAGTATTTTTAAATGAGTACCTTCTCCCCTACAGTGCAGGGAAAAAGAAGAAGATTGACTAATTCAAAGAGAGATTGAGGAGACAAAAGGAAAGATATAACATAGAGGTACAGGAAGATACATACAGTAAATTACATGTTAATGGACTGTTTGTGCTAAAATGCGAAGAGAAACTTCCAACGTATGTGCGAAACGGCGAACGGAGCGCACAGTATTTTCAAATAAGTACCTTCTCCCCTACAGTGTAGGGAAAAAGAAGAAGATTGGCTAATTCAAAGAGAGATTGAGGAGACAAAAGGACAGATATAACATAGAGATACAGGAAGATACATACAGTAAATTACATGTTAATGGACTGTTTGTGCTAAAATGCGAAGAGAACCTTCCAACGTATGTGCGAAACGGCGAACAGAACGCACAAAGACTTAATGATACACACGTCTTTGGCGTCAATACATCATGTACATAATCCTTCCATATTAGCAGACATGCACGGGTGACGATTCGGTGATTAGTAATCCTCTATCCATCGTATTAATATTTCGCAGGGACACATTATGCTGTCTTTGTACTTGGCGATGCAACTGTGGCATTGCCCTTGGTGGGCAGTTTACAGCTAACACTTCAGAAAACCACAAACACTGGCAACATGCCGTCTGTGATTAGCGAGTCAGAGCTAACCGACGCCAGTCATGTCGTAACTTCCGTCTGCTCGGGTCTGGATTCCATCATTGTGATCGTGCCCTCCTAGCTCCCCTTCCTCACACGTACACGCATTTTAATAGAACAATATCCTGACTTATCCATTCAGAAAGTCGGGCGGTGCTACAGCAGAAAGAAGTGTTCCCTTCCTTTAATATACGCACTGAGACACACACACACACACACACACACACACACACATATACAAAGCACCAAAATCATACTAGGTATATGGTTTATATGAGAACAATTGGAGAGATTGAGATGGCAATAAACAATGCAAATTGATAAACACAACGGAGAAAAACATAAATTCACTGACTACGTAATGACGCATCTTCAAACAGCATTAGTGAAACATATACTTAACAATATTCTTCGCCAAACCATCATATACAGACCTCTAAGTCCTTCGAAATATATACATATAACTATTGTGGAGACAGGAGCTGTTGTGTACATGTACATGTCTACATATATATATATATATATACTATATATATATACTATATATACTATATATATATATATATATATATATATATATACATTTATGTAATACAGATATATATAAAGAGAGAGTGAAAGAGAGAGGGGAGATATTTTTTATTCATATTCATTTATTTATGTATATATGAATGTGTGTGTGTTGTTGTTGTTGTTGTTGTTGTTGTTGAATTGAATTGAATGAAACTGAAATATCTGGAATGTATGGTTGTCCTTGCGTTTTTGGTCATTTTCCGAAAACGTAGAATACCAATATCTGACTGGCGTAATACACGGTTCTCCCCCCCCCCCTCTCTCTCTCTCTCACTCTCTCTCTCTCTCTCTCTCTCTCTCTCACACACACACACACGACTGCAAAAACTATATCATATAGACTATATCATTAAAACAAATAGATACTTACCATAACCGATGACCTCGTTACGCGCTCTCCTCACACACGTCGCACAACTGGAGTGCGGTAATGGCACTCTCGGCAGCACTCCCAACTGTTGCGTCAGCGAGAGCGACGATGATGATGATGACAGTGCGAGTATCTCCGGTGAAATTCTTGACGGAGGAGGGCGGGCAGCAACGTCATCAACCTCCTCGTCGTCTCTGCTTCCCAACAACTGAGAGAGCATAGGATGCAATGCGGTCGTTTGTGCGTTCGCAGTCGTCGGCGATTTCGTTCTTGAAGAACCGGACCTTGCTTGCGTGAGCGAATCACTGTGTAACATAGGCGGGTACGTATGACCCGTGATCGTTCTCCGTGTCCTTTCTTTTACGAGCTGACGATGCAATCCATCGTGATCTGCCTCAACGGAATTGAATGACACCTTAAAGTTCTGATGCTCCGCGCTTGCATTTTCTATGAAGATAAAGGGATAATGACAATAACAATCATGATGATCAATAATGATAATACTAATGTCATCTTATAATCGAATCAAGTACGAAGTTAGCCCCCTGTACTGACCCTTATGGAGACCAGCGGACAAACAGTGGCAAACAAGACAAACATCTGTTGTGCTGGAATGATTCCAGGAGGTAATTTCCGCAGGTAATCTCCAAACCAATCTATAGGTAGAATACCGTAATTCATTATGTCCCAGTTACTGTTTCACCAATAATTGAAGTTAAACAAAGACATCCATCCGTACCACAATAAAACTTACACGTATCGTACCACATAAATCATTCAGAAACCGTGGTCTAGAGGTATGGAGTTACATCGCAGATTCAGTCAAATCATGGATGTAATTATAATCTCATTAAAATCCACATAAAACGCAAACTCCCTCATTATTTTCATTATTTTCATTTTAATATACATGACAATGCGAACTCCTTCTTCACTAAGCATTCAACCAAAATAACCGATACAGCAAGGAACTTTCTCAAATGAAGAAGTCTCTAAATCATCCCGAGTTATTAGCATTCTTCTGTCGGAGCCTGTAATTACTATATGTAATGAAAAACATTAAACTCGCAATTCGCTATGTGAATATTTACTATTTTCTTAATTCGGCAAAACCAAAATGGATCAATAATTACTAGAAACAGGTGGATACAGACTGGACTTTGGTACTTTTACAGAGTTTGGAAGCATGCCCACCTGCAACGACAAACCAATTAAGAGAGAAAGTCAATGTGAAATAAACTTGGCGCCATCATCAAGGAGTTTTACATGGTTGACTAATGTTTGTCAGACGCTAAGAGCACTGTATACCTCAGTGTGCGTTATGGGTAACCAGGAATGAGGTCACAAAAGTATTTGTAAAATGTGTGGTGAGCCAGCGGTAGTCTATTACTTTCTAACAATTCCTGACCAACCGACGCAAAATTAATACATTCCAGCTGCATAATCTGCAAACTTCCTTTTCCATACTACGCCAATGTCAAAATTGAATTTTCAACCACATTTTCGTTAACATACTGTATCTGTTCATTTGTCCTTTGCCAGGTTTTACTTGTGAACATACTGCTGCTGTTTTACATTTCGGACAACCGGCTAAAATGACATGTAATGATGGGATTAGATTACTTTGCGCGATATATTTACAAATAAATTGGCATGGTGGGGAATCGTTGTTCTATTAAGAGGTAGTGCGAAGTAATTGTAATTGTAACTGTTCTGTGTCATCATCGTGGTCCAGATTTTGCTTAATTCTAACGATTTTATCATTTTGACATGATCTCTTTCTGGTGTCATGAAATCAAAGTAGAATGAAACATGACAGGTCCATTTGTCTAAACCATTTCTACCATTTACATTTAAACATGGAATGTATGAGGGTAGAGGCAATATATTTTGTTATTTTAATGTCTCTCTACCTTTCTGCTCCGTTTTCCCTGATTTCACTGTTTTCTACGACTAAGGTGAACATTTCAATCTACGACCTTTTCTTTCTGATGTTATATAGCTGCATCATTCAAATGTAAATACATTCAAATGTAAATTGTAAGGATCATGAGTAATTCAGCGTTTGAGCTACGATGATTGATTAAACATATTTTATTTCTTTCATCATTATGGTATCACAACTTTGACGGATTGAGAGTGGTTTATCTCTGAGCTATTTATATGATATTGACATACAAATCAGACTCGCTAAAAGTGTATGCATCGGAATGTGAACATCGGTACACTGCGCGAACTCACCTAGGCAACACTAATCGATATACTTATCCATTGATTTACTTTGTCATACTCTACGGCCTGTATTCACGAAGATGGTTTAACTTCGACCGCGTACTTAAACCTAGACTACCTTTCTGGGTCGCAAATTAAATCCTGACAACAAAGGATAATTCAAATCACTCGGTGTAAGCATTATGTAAACAAACTCAATATACCACAGTGATTCCGAAGACAAAATCAATTATATTGAATGAATTGTTATATTTCGTGTTGTTTCATTTATCGTCCCATGAAGTTTGTCCATGTTTTAGAACACGTATTAAGTACTATCACTGTCGTGAATACGGGGAGTTATTTGAATAGCAATCGATATGTAAGGAATTCACGCTCAGCCAACAAAACAAAGCCCAGATGTGGAGTTAAACTGTGTGCACGTAGAGTGTCAATTAATGTAGTCACATGACAATAAATACAATGCTTAATAATCCATGGATATATCTTGGATAGTTTCAATCGTTACAGTAATTATAACCTACCTAAGCACCACTGATCGATTCGCCTATACTTTGATCTACTTGTTAATACTCTAAATACAAAGATCATCGATTGATCGATTTGTAGGGATTTCAAGCTCAACCCCGCCTCCCCCCCCCCCCACCTAATAAAAAAGGGGCCCTTATCTTCTAAAGAGTTCCGATTGATTCGAACGCAAGTCCAGTCCCCTATTTCTAATGTACAGAGTTACTTTTGTATTAAATCGCAAGTCGAGTTGCGATCAGTCGTTACTCCTTATAAGACAAATCACTAATGTACCCATGAATTAAACTTTGGGCATGCACTGTGTCAATTCATGTAATTACGTAGCAACAGATACAATGCGTAGTGCGTATTGGCTGTTTCTATGTAAAAATCGTTACTATAATTGGAAATTGCAGAAATATACGCAGAATCTTGTATACACTTCGCATTGGAACGTCAATACTGACGGCACTGAGTCTCAGCCGAGCTGTCGTCCTTTTTAGTCATGCAGCAACAGGTCACGCTTGTGCCGTTACGCTAAACAGAAGGAATTTTGCGGTAGTTTTTAATCATGACATGTTTCCGGTTCCTTTTGACGATTGATAGGGGCTACCCTTCCCTCACTCTCTCTCTCTCTCTCTCTCTCTCTCTCTCTCTCTCTCTCTCTCTCGCTCGCTATACATATATATATATATATATATATATATATATATATATATATATATTGCCTTCTGGTTATCTTTCTGTTACTCCCCCCCCCCTTCTCTCTCTCTCTCTCTCTCTCATTCTCTTAACTTCTGCGTATCTTTCTAAAAATTTTCCATGTGCCACATTTGACTCTATTAAAAAATAATACACACAAATCCCAATGCTACATTTTATCAGGCACAGATATCCTCCCTATCCATTCTATATATTCTCCTCTATCTCCCCTCCCCTTGTCTTATTATTTTTCTTGCTTCTAATCATCCCCCCCCCCCACACCCACCCACCCTACCCGCTCACTCTCTCTATTCGTCTATATGAGCCAGTGTACTTTCTCCGACATACTTTATACACATGAACAAGCAGAAAAAATTAATACCAAATTTTTACTCAGATCACCTAAAAGAAAGTAAAGTCTGTTTAGAAATTGACCTTATTATAAGTGCTTGAATCGGTACTTGCAGGTAATGAGAACTGATATGGAACACAGCAATATAAAAGTAATCTGATAATAGACAATACATTTAAATGGATATAAACATGAATAGAAAAAGTAAAACACGACATCATCAATTGAAAAGCGCCATGTGAGTATAAACAAAAAAAAAATGATTTATTCAAATTAATATTCAATTTCAAATATTTCCAACTGTCCTTATGTAGTATTTGGGTAAGGCTATCTGTTATGATAATAATGGAAAATACTTTCGACATCAATAGTATGGATAAAGCAGACATGCTTGCTGAAATCGCAGAGGGAACACTATTTCTGGAATGGTTCTGTAGGAAAACCGGTGATTAGGGGAAAAACGTTTGAACACAATTAATGTTTTAATGGTCCGAGATTGTGCTTTATTTAACTCGGAATGTGCTAATGACACATTTCGGCACCCTTGATACCATGAAAGGATCAGTTATTCGGACTGTGAAAACAGCATTAACCCTTTTTGTGCCAAATCATACAATTAAAGCTAAATCATGCGATTTAACATCTATAAAAAATAATCTTAGAAGGATATGTACCATAATATATCACCTTTTTAAAAATTAAAATAGTTTGGTTATTTTGAGATATAAAGGAAATCTGGTTTGTTGTGTTTTGTTATTGCATTTTTACTTTTAAAGTTATTTTACACTTGCTGTGGCTTAATATTATAATATATGTTCTAATGTATCTAACAATAATTGACGGCGACAAAACTATCAAAAGGAAGCAAATTTCCTTACAAACTATTTATAGCTTAATAGAATTATATTTAGTTGCTTTTAGTTTGTTTTATATTCCACATACTAAGAATGTTGCTATATGATTGGTCAAGAGTTTATCACGTGATAAAGCGTAGTTTTGCCCATCTGATCACCTGAGAAGAAAAGTTCGTTACATTCTGGGTGATAGTACATTTTGGTTTCGCTGATCTCTTCATTCCTCACAGTCCTAACGCGTGATCAATATTTTGAGAACGCGCGAAATAAAAGTGCGTTACACTCGGACTATCAATTCACTGACGCGTCCTAACGCGCGTCCTGTGGCAGCGGCTCGGGGTTAGGTAGAGAAGTAAACATTACTTTTGTACGTCAAATTGTCTTTTTTGGTAAATATATTAGGTTTCAGATGTGGAATATAAAGCAAATAATCAACTTTTGGTTTCAGACAATGAAACGAACTACCACCTTCACCAACGTTGATTATTTGCTTACTATTACCATTTGGTGAGATTGCAGGCCGTTGCACGTCCATTCAACTGTATAGTCTAGGAGCTAATACATGTACATGGAAAATTGGTTCGTTAATTAAATTGTTTAATAAATTGTAAAGTTCAATCTCGTATCTTGTTATTTCATATTCACTTTTAATGCTATTTTACTTTTGCTGTGGCTTAATATTATATATTTTTTTAATATATCGATTAAAAAATAATCAACTCCTGCAAAACAAAATTATCAAAACGAATCAAATTCCATCACAAACTATTCATAGCTTAATAGAATTATATTTAGTTGCTTTTAGTTTGTTCTTTTACCATTTAATTGAGATTGCAGGCCGTTGTACGTCCGTTCAACTGTATAGCCTAGAAGCTAATACATGTACACGTGTATGTGGAAAATTGTATCGTTCATTAAATTGTTTAGTAAATTGTAAAGTTCAAACTCGTAAAATTGCTTCATACATCGGCACATAACTCTTTTCAGAAGCATTAATGCCGTAAAGTCCGCAGGACATTAAGTTCAATAAATTGCACCAGACAAGACGAAGACATGTATATATTCATTAGTTTTCCCGCTCAATAGGAAATTATTGACACCACTCCATTCTATATTTGGGTCCCTGGATAAATTGCGGTAATTAAATGGCCACTTACTGGAAAATCCCTGAATGTACTCGTCGACGCTCTATTATGTCTATTGTGCCCATGCCCAATTAAACTGCGCTTAAAGGTTAATTGGTATTACTTGTTATTACTTCAATTTCAATTCACGACACCGTATCCTGACTGGATTTCGGTCCTGATTCATAACTATCGCGCTGCTGTAACGTTCGTACCTACGTGGTCGCCACCGGCGACACTCTGGTCACGTGATGAAGAGCGTGCTATTCCCGCGGCGCCAGACGCTGCATGTAATATAACACCGATAACCCGCGATTACATGCTCATTTCTGCTCATTTCCATGAATTCGAGGAAGGTAATACAATTAGTAAATATAATTAGTGCATGTTATATGCCATTGTTTGTAAAGAGTTTGTTTTTATTCCCGGTTCTCCAAACTAATGCCCCACTCTCTCTCTCACTCTCTCTTTCTCTCTCCCACCCGAATTAATCTCTATCCCTTTTTCTTTTCTCTTCCTCGTTAGCACCCACTTTCAAAGATGAACAGGAGCTGAGGATAGTCGTTATTCGGTTTCGGCGTATCAATAAGAAGTTAATCTGATATAAATGCAGTGGTGCAGAAAGCTCCAGTGCTCCTTTGATATTGCCCCAAGAAGGTTCGTGACGCAAATATTCATGACTTAATTCGCATAATTGTAATAAGTGTAAACGTTAAGAAGAATACTGATTGAAATGTGAATGTTATCTGCCAGCTTGACAATATTTCTCTATTGAACAAAAATTTATATGCCGTATTACAAATATCATTTCTGGGCAAAAATGCAAGTCACTGAGAGGATCAATATATATATATTTATACATATAAAGTTTTTTTTTTAATATACCGAGCAACTACTCATGATCGACAAAAAATTCAAACAGTGCTAGCCATTGTTATTAACAGATTCCTGAAATATTTCGACCCTACATCCATTGGAAAGAAATTCCACCTTAAATCATCCTCTTTATATAGCAACGTTGATTTTGAAGAACTCCTGTGTTTTTTATAAGGATTGTAAATGGAGAAGAGACAAATTGTATTGACGTCATGTGAGAAACTATAAAGCACCGCGAACAAATTGGCAAAGCGATCGAGGCGATTGCTTGATTGGTGATTGATAGACAATTTATATCACAAACTGTTGCGGCACTCAACTTCTACAAGAGAAAGAGAAATAAACGATTCAATTCATGTTTTCTTTTTTTTCGCTCAAAAGATATACATTAAGTGTACCAGGGGTGTAGAACAATTATACTACCGCAGGCGATGGTTCAAAGTATATTTTGAATGTCAGTCTGCATATGTCAATCAATAAAGGTTTGTCGCATTTACTGTAGAGAAAGATACAAAGACATCATAATAATGCCGTAAAAGGTGTGATGGGCAAACAGTACATAGGATAGTAGATATTCTGTCAGTTATTTTTGAACAGTTGTACCCGTCCCTGTATGCAAATACATACGATCCAGAATAAGGTCTTAATCTTTTCTGGACCTTATTCTTGATCGTATGTATCGCAAATTGTGTACATTGGTACTCATCACTGCACATACAGTAATAGAGTAATTTTAGGCATGGCAGATGTCTACGCCACATTTGCATGTTGTACAAGGCAAAGACGTACGGATTGCTTCGGCACACACTATACCGAGGACTGTTGTAATTTTGTCAGTGACTGTATTAATAGTTGTATGCCTTCGTGTATCTAGTATCCTGTTCTCCTCATATTAATTGAATACATTATCCATGTTTGTGCGTTTGTATTGCAGACCGTGTTCACAGGTACTCACCAGTAGACATGATAGAGGGATTCACGGGCAACTAAAGTGAACATCAATTGGAACAGAAGTCGTGTTAAGTATCATCGGCAGATGTAAGATTTCATACACCCATGTGGAGACTTTAGCCAGACTTTAAATACGCGTGATGTAACTGCGTGTTTCGCCTTTGCTACGGAGGCATTCGTTTGTGTGTTGACATACGCTGAATGACTATTACCGATCACCGAACGGAACTGGGGCGTACTTTATGCCAAACAATACCATTGTCTTCCATCAAGTGATTGACGTGAGGGTCATCCATGTGTATTTCATAGCTCCAGTTAAAGGTCAATATGAATTCAGCTTTGTGGTGAATGAGATTGATGTATTCTTATATACCTCATCTTTATAATTATGTTACGTGAATGGTTGACAGTCATAAATTACATTTAACACTTTGGGACTACAACCGTATGTAAAATCAGATGATCTCCCCCCCCCCCCCTTCACATTGACTCCTTAAGCATTAATCAAGATACGGTCATGGTGTATTCAACTATTTACATTTTACTATTCCGAATTGTCTCAACACAATACTGGCTACACATCGTGTAAAAAAAAATAAATGCTGAGAGGTTTGTTCAAAATACAATTGTAGATATATTCAAGGAGTGTATGTTGGACTCTTTTCCCCAGAATTCATTTCAACATTAAATTGTATTTGTTACATTTCATGAACGGTGGAGATGAGACTTATTACCTCGCATGCCTCTACATTCATTTTGAAAAAGGTTTTAAAATCAAATTTGCATTATACGTTTTTGATACTAAGTTTAGGTCATTATCGAGCTTTCCAGGCAGTATAAAGTAGATTTAAGAGTTTCAATTCTCAAAAGTTTTTTTTTTTTTTTTGCAGAGTTTTTTACAAGTAGAGATTAAAATATATCATATCCATGAACTGATTTTTCTTGTTTTTCTTAATACCCCATGTACCTTTTTTTTAAAATTAGTAACATATCAGTTTTCCAGACCTATACTATTAAAAGACCGAATGCGACTCCTTGTTTTGCGCTAAATACATGAATGATAAAGGACTGGATTCCCACCTTGATTGTCAAAATTGATAACTTTGTCCCTGAATCAAACATGTTGATAGCAACACTTATGTGATGGTCCTACTTGGGTTTGGACTCATAGAAAGACGTTGACAACAATTTAAAGGATTACATTTTACATGTAAGCAGATGCGAAGAAATGAGAAATTATAAATAAGCACAAAGAGGATGTTAATCGTTGCAGGTACTTAACTGTAGCAATAATAATTATGTTTTTTTCTGTCTAACTTACCAAAATCTGGAGATAGTGCAGCCAGCATGATCTGGAGTAATATCCCAAATAGATTGTATCCCGGACCCCGCATTACGCTGATCATCAAAAAGAGTCGTTAACAGTTATGAAACTTACACTCATCAGAATGCATGAACAAGCGGGGAAAGGGTGAAAATACCGGGAAATGGCACAAAAGCCTCGAGGTCGTGACGTTTTGAGTATCTTATTTACTAAACCTCATTCCGGATCGGTAGCTTCAGTAACTCCATGGTGACGCCACTAGTTTGAAAAGCTCAACCAACTCGATGGCCGTGTCAAAAGTGCAGGTTCCGCTCCGGGTACCTCGAGGCATGTCAGCTTAATGATCTTAAAGTTGGATAAGCATGGAATGTCACACCTCAAAGACAATGAGAAACTCTTTGATTAACGTCGCAAATCGATCAAACTGTTGTCGAACTGAAATAGACCTGATAGCTGCGTTGGTGTTATCGGCCGTCGATCGAACACGCGGCCTTTATGCTGGGGCATACAAGAACTCACCCATACATTTCCGAATCGTAGCATTCTTTTGGATCGTTAGAAACAATTACATAGGCAGCATCAATTCGTATCCTGTCGAACCGTTGCACAAAGCGGCACGTGCAACGGGCTTGGGGAGACTTCCAGACGTAAACATGGGTAGTACTAGCAGTTGTGACAGGAGTACACACGAGTAACGTTTGTTCCCCTCCACAAGGTTTCGGCACTCTGTCAGGAGTAAAACCGAAGGATCATTTGTGCGGTTGCGACCGAAAGGAACAAATGTGTTTAACTTTGGCTTCCGGACCCTGCTTAAATGACTCAACCCACGCAACGACATGCCATGCTTTAGGAGAGAGTGTTCATTTTGATAATACTCCTCGTGTCAGTCTGAACAACTTTTACTTCTCCGCTGCCTGCCAGACGTTCTTATATAATACTGCGCGCGCAGCAAAACGAACGAATCAGAACCCATGACCGTCAATTCAAGGGAATTCTTCAATGGCTAGTTAGGGAGGGAAATTAAGAGAGAGAGAGAGAGGGGGAAGCGAGAGAGCGAGGAAGAGGGAGAGAGATTAAATGGATCAAACAGAAAACATTAAAGGTCTCTCTTATATCACAAGCCTACCCATTACACATCAATTCGCATTTCGGATGAACGAGTCAATGATGGAGAAATATCAGGTGAGAATAGGCAGAGTCACGTTGCATATAGATTTATTAGTCATGTTAGTATTCTATCTGAAGTGGGCTTAATGTTCCTCCAACCAGGCAGGACAGTACAACCTGCTGTCTTTTTATTATTATGGTATTCTTTATCGTATTCATTAAGATCATATGTAAATCATACATTTTCATACGCCATTATCTTTAAGTGGAATACATAACATACCGTTACAAAATACAAAGTACAATTAAATCACTTTAGTAAGCATTGAATGAAAATTATCGTTTAAAACTTTCCTTGTAAGCCTTGATTATGCAACATGATCCAAGGCTAAGGAAACCACTTTCTTTAATAAGTCCAGGGCATCCCTAGTCCAAAAGTAAGTCGATCTAAATAACAGCAGGCAAAAGTCAATAAAATCAATAAATCAATAAGAACTGTGAAAAGATGTTAGGCAATGAATACCTTGCAGATGAAATTGGAATCGAAGAATGTCAATGTTTACAAGATCAAAGGAGAAAGTGGGGCATTGAATCTGACACCAAAGCATCGTGAAAAGGATGTTAATTTGCTGCTATTGATTAGCGATCTTCGTAACATTATAACATTTATGCATTTAAATTTTCGTAGTCTTATTTTAGTTTTACTCTGACCTGTTAGAAATGTTTACGAGATCGTTTTTGCTTTTATTGAGAGCAACTTAATGTTGGACCGAAATTGCCACTTAAGGTCTTGCTGGAAAGGATTTTTTTTATATAAAATCATACTAAATTAACCTTGTTTATATATTTGAATCTAATTCATGCAATTTCTGGGTCTACCTTTGAATGATACATGCTCAGTGTGCTAAACCAAACATGTTTGAAGTCTTGCTGGAAATGAATCGTGTTCACGTTCGTCTATAAAACGTTCCGCTCAAGTTATGATAAGTATTTGTTTTAACAAATCAATCTTGCACATGTTTGTCTATAAAACGTTTCTCTCATGGTATGTAAGTGTTTGTTTCACCAAAACATGAATGTTGTTCGTGATTGTCTTTAAATCGGTCCTCTCTTGGAATGATACACGTTTGTTTGTGTAACAGACCAAACACGACGTTGATTACTTCCGGCCTAATATTCCTTTGACCTAGGACTGGCTACACCATGTCGATTCCTCGTCTTCGTGTATTTCAGTAGGGGGATTCCCTTTGACAGCACGTGTCACCTGCTCATCACGACCTAGCTTGGCTGCAAGGCGGTTTGGGCATTCCTTAAACCAAACTATTCAATCAAAGGGTCTGGATGTTGTAGACTAATAATTCTTAATTTCATATTCGGCTCCCACTGAGAAAAGATGAGAATGAAACAATCAATCGTCTAATAATATTAGACATTAATTTTCAGCTTGGATCAGAAAATGTTAAAATAGCCTGAAAGCCAGGTTAATCCCGACCCACGTGATTCAGATTTTATGCGGGTTGGTCGCCAGCCGGTCAGCGTGATTAAAACCATGGACCCTCCCACGAATGCCAAAACAAAGTACATAATACATTTACCGCCATTAGTTTGACGCCAAATAGCCTAACCTCCAGGCTTTTGGGTATTTCTTATCTAAGCTTTTCGATGAAGGGATCTTGCTGCAGTAGGCTTATCATTCTCGACATCCTCCCTGGATCGGACAGACTGGGAACAGAGAAGAATGATTGAGCGACTGGTCTTATGGCTATTAGACTCTATTTTTAGTTTGGAAGAAACGTGTTTAAAAGCCTGGAAGCCAGGCTAACACTGGACTGGGACGTCTCAATGACGTTGTGGTCAACCTTCTCAAAGACTCGCTCCTATTCAGCAATTGGCGTCGGTACAACATGTGCATATGCATATACATGTGTATGACTGGCAACTGTTAATAGCTCTCGTAACTCGATTGGAGACGACTCGATTTTTAACTAGAGACAGTGACACGTCTTTAATGACCATCAAATTGGAGGGCCCCTGAGAACTTATTATAATAAAAGGGTTCTTTTTGTTTTATGGATAACCGCGAATTGATCCGTCATCAAACTGGCATATCTCTGTGACAAACGCATTTTCTCCATATCAATTTATACCGTTATGCCCTGGCTACATCGGAGACTGTTGTCCTAGACCTTGGACCTATATATCTAAATGTTACATTAGTACGGATCCATGATTTGTGTATCCGAGAGAGAACATTGAATAAACGAACATGCATCGACCACTGCCGTGCTAACAGTTCTCCGGCTTCATAATACATCATAAACGGGCTACTTTTGAATTAACCGGTGTAAGTGCCAATAACAGTTGTCACCTTTCCCTCTCTCTCTCTCCATATCCCCCCCCCCCCCTCCCCTCCCTCTCTCTCTCACTCTCTCTCTCTCTTTCTCTCCCCTTCCTTTTTTGTCTCTCTTTCTCTCCCTCTTCTTTCTCTCTCTCCCCCCCCCTCTCTCTCTCTCTCTCTCTCTCTCTCTCTCTCTCTCTCTCTTTCTCTATCTTTCTCTCCAAAATACACTCCCACGCGTATTCCCCTTCCTGTCTCTCACCCCGGCCCCCTCTCTCGTCCTCTCTCTTTCTGCCTGTCTGTATAATTATCTCTCTAGCTGACTCCCTCCCTCTCTCTCTCTCTCTCGCTCTCTCTCTCTCTCTCTCTCTCTCTCTCTCTCTCTCTCTCTCTCTTTCTCTCTTCCCCGCCTCAAAGTACACCAACCCCGCTCCTTCTCAAACTTAGCAGCGCAAGTGAAGAGCGTGCCAGTCACCAGTTCTTCCTTCCGCCCGGCCCCTTGCCAGTCTTGTAACTGGTTCATACGTTCATGAATGAATCGACGTCACGATCAACAACAAGAAACAAAACGGGCAGATTCATTAAAGGGCACTCCAATGCAGAGATTTAGCTCTCTTACATCAAAGACAAATTCCAAATCAACATATGAAATAAGTGATTCTAAAATAATTCATATATCGCCAGGGAATTATTTTTAATATCACCTGTCAATCATTCTGTCAGCGAAGTAACGACGACGATATCAAATAACGATTCTCTCTTATCGATAGCAACTGCTATATATCATTGTTTTTTCTCTTTGATATTTGTAAGTCATTATTTTGTGAACTGTATTGTAATATGAATTTAATTTGAGAGAAAACAATACACATCTTTGAATATATATAATTATATATATATATATGCAATAATATAGTATAATATAATATAATATAATATAATATAATATAATATAATATAATATAATATAATATAATATAATATAATATAATATAATATAATATAATATAATATTTATCACAAAGCCCAGCAGCAGTTCTATTGCCCACGTGCTTGTTGCGATATATACTAAGGTACTAATGTACTACGCAGTGGGTGGGTGGTCGTGTAAATAAAACTTGCATGCAGAGCCAATAGATATGACTGTGACTTTGACTGTGACTTGCAGCGGCTCGTAACCATTTTGGGTGCCAGAAAAAATGCTGCTCTGTGAGAGTTGTGTGTATTATTTGTGAATAAAATATACAGGTGACACACAAAGAGTTGATCGTCCACCAGGAGGTTACAATAGGGCATGCGGATTCCACGTCACAGTAAGTGTCACAGAGTCACAGTCACAGTCACAATCACAGTCACAGCAACAGTCACAATCACAATCAGAGTCACAGCAACAGTCACAATCACAGTCACAACAACAGTCACAATCACAATCACAGTCACAATCACAATCACAGTCACAATCACAGTCACAGCAACAGTTACAGTCGCAATCACAGCCACGGTCACAACAACAGTCACAATCACAATCACAGTAACAACATCATCCACATTCACAATCACAGTCACAGCAACAGTCACAGTCACAATCACACTCACAGTTACAGTCACAGTCGTGGCAAATCCCATGTTATTAAGAGCGCCGGTGACGGTGAAAAAAACGAGGAAATCATCTACCACATAAAATATGTAGTTACGGCTTCAGGTTGTAGGGTGCGTGGACACCATACATGCAAGAACACATATGCCAATCACTGATAAGAAGACTACGTCTGAAAACATAGACTAACCATTGTTCCCCTCCATACAGGACATACGCATCAGAAATGGAGTATTAGTCTCATGGTCCAGACTTAGTTGTTGTAGCAACGGTACATCAGAAAGAAGAATCAACCCACAGCCTATATTGTAGGCTACAAATATAATGGTGAAAGTTGTTCCGTTGCTCGTTGATAGTGAGGTTAGGTTTGGTGATTAAATGTTTTACATTATTTTGCACTTCCAATTACTGTACTTTCACTGCAATGACGGACTCGAAAGCGAGACTTATCTTTATGACGTAAAATTCATTATATTGAGATTTGTTAATTAGCTTTAGTAAGGGTGTAGATTAATATCTTCGGCGTCGGTTTGTTTCATCTGCTTTTGCGGGGTAGATATTTCCATTAAGAGAAAAGCAAGGTGATATTGCCAAAGGATTGCCAATTCCTATCTTTAGAAATATCTCAATCAAACTGGCAAAGGGGATTAGGCATGCGACCCGATCTAGATTCACGTACACTCAAAAATAGCCCACGCTAAATCATTGTTGCATTAAATGATGAAATGGCTTAACCAGTCGTTTTTATTTAGTTGTTTGGTTGATTGAAATAAAAATCAAGAATAGAACAATCAGAATAATTTACAGGTTATCATCACTCGAAAAGCAATAACAAATTAATGAAGTTTTGAAAGTTGCGATATGCGAATCAAATTGAAACGCTTGTCAATTGCTAAATTGGCCACGTCAGTTCTGGTGATGATAACTTATGAGATCACGTCGGTTGATATCAATCGTAACATTATTTGACCGCATCAGTAGAAAGTATACAGACGTAATGTCAGTTCATTTCAGTTCATTTTATTTTAGCATGGTGACCCACTTCAGCCAAAGGCTGTTTTTCAGGGGGGCCGTGTGTGATAAAACATAACACATCATACATTTGAACATAATACATTACCAAAAGAACATATTAAAATATACAAACAAACAAAAAAAATTAAAAAAAATACATACTTAATCATTTTAAAAGAAAGAAAGAAGAAAAAACACATTGAAGAGAAAGAGTTTGATTTAATATTAGGAAATATATATCGCCACAAATGTGGCATCTGCAATGCCAGAACCTTGCGTTGGGCACACCACCGCGTGTATGCACTTATACACACACCGCGGGTGTATATATATATACATGTATATATGCCTTTCACATGTACGAATTCACGCACCAACTCATGCTGTGACGCCGATATGGAAATGACCTAGAAATCATGTTTTTGCACGAACGAGACGGCAAAAATTAGACCTAGGGTTAGGATCAGGGTTAGGTCTTCAATAGGTTTTACACATAGGGTTAGGTTTAGGGTCAGGCGTAAGCTATACTGTCATATTTTATCAAATTCGTTGATCGGAAAGCACATTCGCGCGAAATTTTACGCCATCGGCTATAGAAAATAATTCGTGTACACTTTGTGACGACTGCGTTGCAATTACACAGGGGGGGGGGGGGGGAGTGACGTATTTTCTACCTCGTATATTTGATCCTTGTCCAAACAATTGATAATAAATGTTCGGTTCATGATAATTATTTAAACCTAATAAATGTACTGTGGTCCAGTTCATAAAAAGGTCATTCCGTTATCCATCGTTTACTTAGCAATTTACCGCTGCAGTTCAGCGTGTTCACTGCCCTTCGGTTGATGGGGGGGGGGGGGGGGGGGGGGGGTTCCGCCGGAAGAAAGCACTGCAATTCCAGATATGTATTTATATTTTCAAGACGGTGCATCGCTCCGCCAGAAACAACAAATCATGTGAGCAGACATATTGGGTTGTTTAATCCTGGATTCAGCCTGTTGGACATCTCAAGGCCAACCTTCCAGGAGTATAAATGAGGAATTTATTTCCAAAAGGAGGTAAATCCTCTTTGAAAACTATTGAGAAAATTCAGGTTTCTAAAATCTAACGTTGTAAAGGCGCCTATTGGAACCTGAACTTGGAATGTAATCATAGTTGATCTTGCTTCTTGAATTCGCCTTTAATTATAATTCCACAAGAAGATTAGATGCTTCTGACTGTGCTAGTACCAATAACTCAGTTTTAACATGTTTAAAGAAAAATGGATTTAGCCTCTATTGGAAACAAGATGGGATGTGAGTGTATTAAATGTGTAGATACAGACTCGTAGCAAGGAAAAGATTTACTAGTCGTGCTTGTATAAGGGAAGTGCAGCCAAACATAAGCTGCTCTAAATAGACGCGGACAACTTTAACAAGAAGAGCGCAAAAAGTTTGAGTAAAATCAGACGATTAATAAGAAAGTTATGAATATTTTAACATTGACATTTGGGGGAGTCTGGTAGTACTAGGTTGAATAAAGGTTGGACAGAGATATATGCTACGCTGATTTTAATTTTCGCCGACACTACTGCTAATCCGTGGTATTCAGATATTCTTTTCTGTTGCATTTTACCCTTTTACCCTTTCGGTGAGCCCATTAGCTAGCCCGTTAGATCATAAAGTTTTTAAGTTGCTGGGTGGAATTGTAAATCAATTAGGCAATTCCGTTATTAAAGAAGAATTAACATTAAAAGCTCCGACAGCCAAAATAGCCTAGTGAAAAGATTACTTGCTAATAAGGCTGTAGGCTACCAGTAACGTTTTAATGTTCATTAAATGAGACCTAATACAATAAATGAGACCGTATGACGTCAAGTGAAACACGGGGGCTTTACAATACAAATACTAGTTTGACGTCGGAAATCGATCAAAATTGTGCAATCGTGCGATATCTCAAATACCGCATCCACCGCGGAAGAATCTATTGCAATTCTTAGAATTTTGTTTCCAATCCCAACCCGTGACGTTCACATCCTAATGCCGCTCGTCGTATATGTTTTGACGCTGGCGAGTGGTTTTCCGTCGTGGCAAAGTACGAAAATATGTACAAGTTCCGTTCACACTAAAGCGGTATTCGGCTACTGCATGCCGTACTGGCACGTCTAATGAAGGGACAGTCCACACTGAATTTAATTTGGTTTCAATAAAAGCAAAAACATGAAAGAAACAATTGTGGTTTGACGAAAATCCAGCAAAGGATAAGAAATTTATGCTCTTTTGAAATCCTAACAATTTGTGGTGATCCATAAGATTAACAAACTTATTTATGGATATTGAATTAATGTGGAGTAAATTGAATTAAATATTTGACATTCATTAAATTAATGTCAGTGTCTCTAGTTTGAATTTGTATGGTCTCCAATCGAGTTACGGGAGCTTTCAACAGTTGCTAATCTTTGTTGCTAAATTGTGTATTTTCCAACGCCAATCGCTGAATGCAGGTCTTTGAAAAGTTGTACATGATGTGCTTGATTTCAGTCCAACCGTTTCCGGTCTGTCCGTGTGAATATGCCTTTTTCCTCTTCCGATAAGGCACGCATTTGTTGTTCTTTTCCTTTTTATCGATCTTGCCTTTCGTTTTCTTTTATTCTTCCTATGATGGTTACTCCTTCTCGTGTTGTTGATGTTCTTCTTCTTCGTTTCCTCCTCAACTTTTTTTTTTTTGTCTCCTTCTCATTCGACTTGGTTTCCTTCCTCTTTTCTTTGTCATTCTCCCTCTTTTTCTTTCTTTCTTTCTTGTTCTTTTTCTTTTTTACTTTTTCTTTTTTTTCTTTTTCTTCTTCTTCTTCTTCTTTTCCTTGCCTTCTTCTCATTCTTCTTCTTCTTCATCTTCTTCTTCTTCTTCTTCTTCTTCGTCGTCGTCGTCTTCTCCTTCTTCTTCTTTTTCTTCTTCTTCTTCTTCTTCTTCTTCTTCTTCTTCTTCTTCTCCTTCTTCTTCTTCGTCTTCTTCTTCTTCTTTTTCGCCTTCTTCTCATTCTTTGTCTTCTTCTTCTTCGTCGTCGTCGTCTTCTTCTTCTTCTTCTTCTTGTTCGCCTTCTCATGTTTTGTCTTCTTTTTCTTCTTCTCATTCTTTGTCTATTTCTATTTCTTCTTCTTCTTCTCCTTCTTCTTCTTCTTCTTCTTCTTCTTCTTCTTCTTCTTCTTCTTCTTCTTCTTCTTCTTCTTCTTCCTCTTCTTCTTCTTCTTCCTCGTCATATTCGTAAGATGTTCTATTAGCCTTGCATCTAGCGCGACGAAGGCTATACTCATTAATCAATTAGACTCAAATCGAGTCGGAAATTGGTATGTGAAACAATGCTCAACTTTAAAGTTCAGGGTTCACCCCCGCCAAGTAATTAAATTAAACTAATTACAACTTAAATAACGATATATCCGGCGTCGGTAGTTAACGGACTTCATGAAAGACTAAGAAGATATGGGTGAGGAAAATTAAAATAATTGCCGATTACGGAAGAAGACTAGACAATGTCACCATCGTGCAGCTCCCCAAAGAAGGGTGATTACTTTTGTCCTCTTGGATTAAAGCCTATACAATTAACCCTACGTAATTACGTAATTACGTAACAGAATTATAGTGCTTCTATATATGCTTTATACGATCACTTGTTCAGATGATCATTTGGATTTTTCTTTCTCTTTCTTCTCTTATATGCGATCCTCTATCTTACTTCACTTTAGCCTTTCTATCTCTTCTCGTGCCCCCTCTTTTGTTCATCACCTCATTCTTGTTTCTTCTTCTTCTTCTTCTTCATTTGCTCTCCTCGACCTCATCTTCCCCCTCTATCTCCTCCACCATCACCGTCATCATCACCGTCATCATCATCATCATCATCATCATCATCATCATCTTGTTCTCACTCTGTACAATGACCACTCCTTTCCCCGATTACGTTACTCTCCTCTCACATGCCCCCCCCCCTCCCCCTCCTGAAGGCCCTCTTGTTCTTATAAGTTATACCTGTCCTCCTACCAACTGCGAACATACATTCTCCATCTCTGAAAAAGTTGTCCCATGATGCACAACGATATTTTTTCAGTCATGTCTGCTTCCGGTCTCATACACTAGTACACTAGATCGGACGCGAACATAATTTTGATAAAATCCGAATGTTGCTGCGCGGTGCATCATGGGACGGCTTTAACTTATATGAAGTGTGGAGAATTGCGGGCACACCGCGTAACTCGCGCGGACGAACGCACGAACGGACGGATGGACAGTATATCTAAATCCGTCCGTAAGAGCGATACTGGGAAACGGTTAAAACATGCCCACCAAAAAAACAAATCCATCATACAAGCTCCCGCTTTAAACCATAGGCAATTGCTACATTTATTAGGTAAAATTCAATATAATGTTACATGCAGTCGTGTGTCTTCTTCTCTCGCCCGCAATGTCCTTTTTAAAGCAAAATATCTCATCAAGATGGTTCAAAGAAGATCACTTGACTCATCTCCGTCATCTACTCATCATTACTATGTTCATGGCAGGACAACGCCAACAAGATATTAGATGGTAACCAACTTTTCTACATCCGAACAAGCCCGGGTGTAATACTCATACAACAGTACGATACATGCCTTTTCTTCCGCACCACAGGAAATCAATTTATTGCACTGTAAAAATGATCATAATCACATACTCATTTTGATATTTTGATCACTATGCGCAAATTTAAAAAGACGATAACGTGGACTGAATGCGGAGTATGCATACTGAACGTATTTGATACAATTTTGATCGGTAAAATTCTAACTCTCTTACAGATTTATAAAAAAAAAAAATGACGATTCTTCATTAGTCTTCACGCATGGCAAAAGAGGTTAAAGACCCACGGGGAATCAGAAACGACAGTTAATATATTCATGATCTTCATCAATGTACATACCGTCAGGCTTCTTCAGTGACCACCTGTGCATCCCGATCATCTGTTTCGTTCTCTCCTTAACAATTTGACTCTTTGAAACATGGTGTAGTTAAGTAACCTGCGCATAAAGGCGACATTCTTACGAAGGCCTAAGACAGTATAGACATTGCCTGTATATACAGTTTTCAATGGATATATATATATATATATATATATATATATATATATATTGTATGCTTGCAATAAATAAACAAAAACATTATCAACAAAATCTTTAAAAATCCGCAGCTGGACAAATAGAAACAAAAATGTATGTTTGAAACACGACCAAGATGAACACTAAATCATTTAAATATTGCAACATTTCTTTAATATCTTATTTATTTGTTCACCGATTGTGAGCATCTTTCTGAGGGGTCCGTGACTGACATATTAACTCTCTTATTACCATTGACATGATGGTTTGTAGTAAGCCAATAGGGTTTTGAAGGTCCAGTAATGTAGGGGTTGCGTGATGGACAATTCAAAACGCTTGCTTTGCATTTTCAGACATATATAAAATCAACTTTGATAAACACGACCAAGAACGCGGAAGACGAATGAAATATATAATACTTTAAACAGATATAAACGTGATCAGGTGATACAAATGATATATCTAAACAACATTTCAATACATATACAGATAAACGAAATTATACAAAGCATCGGAAAAGAATTGTTACTACTTGCCATAATCCTTTTGAAATCCTAGCCAAAACAAAAACGTGCAAATCGATAACGGTGGCTCAATATTACAATCATGGAATGTATGTACACTGCATCTCAAAGGAATTGGCACGGTAAAGGAAATGGAAGAAAGGGAAGGAGCCGCAGTTTTAAACCGCGGTATATTTGGTTGATTTCAGCATGAAACATAATGCTTTAACCTAAAATGCATCGTGTTTCATGCTGAACTGGACAAAATATACCTCGGTTCAAAACCGCGGCTCCTTCCTTTTTCCCTTTCCCTTTACCGATACCAATTCCTTTGAGCTGTAGTGTATATCTCCTTTGCATGCAATGACAGATATATAACTCAAATGTGTCACATTAATGGCTTGGGTGCTGGATAGTATGGGATCTCTCAATGGGATTTGTGTGTGTTACCATGGTTACTGGTGCCAAAACGCACATCTGGTACATACAGATTTGATATGCATTTGGATGAAACAGGCTCATGCTTTGAGGCATGTACACGTTTCCATGTCCTTGACACGTTTCGTACTCTTTAAAATTGGGCCTAGCTCACATCACCTGTTGACAAGAAGTTTTAAACTAACAATATACAGATTTAAGAAAATAAAAGAAGCAAGTCTGGGTTCACGCCCTTTAAAGTCTCAATCTCAGGTCTCAAGGGCAGCAATCTCGTCTACAGCTACATCAATTGTCATCAGTGGCGTATTCCCAAAGACAGTGAAGAAAGAAAAACAGGATATTGGTTCACTCTGAGTTAAACGAAGTCATATAATAATTTTAATACGCACATTATCTCTCTGATCTAAATATGTACAATACTTACAATCAC